>MU280959.1:0-46173 GCA_022385605.1 Xylariaceae sp. FL0594
CGTTTTCTTCTTTCTGGTCCTGGTCGTTCGTTACCAGCCCACGCAAAACAACCGCCCCCCCCCCCCCCCCCCCCCCCCAGCGCCGGAGTCTGATATTGCAGATCGTCCCCTCCCCTTCGCCTCAACGAGCATAGGGCGCAAAACGCCTGCGTCACGGCCAACACGCCCCAGACATTGAGCTCTTCGCGTCCCCGATACTCACGTCTAGGAGCGGTGGCGGCATTGTTGACGAGGATGTCAAGACCTGCAAGTTTTGCGACAGCCGCTGTACATGTTCTCGATCGAGGCCGTGGACGTGAGATGTCTAGTTCTAACACCTATATCTTTCCGACGTCGCGCAGAGAGGCGATACAGCTGATTCGGCAAAATATATATATACCAGATCAATCATTATGAATCAAAATCAAGACACACACTGGTTTGGCCGTATCGATATTTTAGGTAAGTCTTTCAGAAATTGTAGGGTCTGCGTTGGATGGTATCGCTTGCTTGATTGATAGTCCTGAGATTATAAAACAACATATCTCTATTTCGAGCAAATTCTGGTCACCACCAAACGAGGTTTAAACCACACACAGAGAACAAGTTTGGAGAAAAACAAGCATTTATAGTTTGAGGTTAAGGATATCATTGGTGGTAAACCTCCTATATAAGCTGGGTTAAGCAAGCTTCACGCGACCGAAAAAAGGACATGTATGCATACTTATATACAATAATGACGACAGAAAACAACAACACAACTCCGCCAGACGCCTATACCAATGCAAGATATAAATGAATAAGCAAAAAGGTGAAAAGAAAACATCAAAATCTACAACTTCATGCCCGTCATCTTGGCAACCTTCATGCTCTGCCTCATGCTGAGGTCGAGCATGATCTCCTCGCTGCCGCCGGGGATGGCGTAGGCGCGCACGTCTCGGTAGAGGCGCTCGACCTTGGCGCCCTGGCCGCCGCGCGAGTAGCTGAGGCCGCCGAAGATCTGGGCGGCCTCGCGGGCGCAGAACTCGAACGTGAGCGTGCTCTGGGCCTTGAGCCCCGCGATGGCGCCGCCGAGCCGCAGCATCGCCTCCGTCTCGCCCATCTTCTGGCACTGGTACATGAGGTTCTCGAGCCAGTTGTAGGCCGCCTCGATGCGGCCGGCCATGTGCGCGAGCTTCATCCGGATCACCGGGTGCTCGATCAGCCGCTTGCCGAACGTGCGCCGCTTGCTCGCGTACCGGACCGACTCCTCGTAGCACACGCGCGAGAAGCGGATCGACTGGATGATGATGCCCATCCGCTCGTGGTTGAAGTTGGTCATGATCACCTTGAACCCCTGGTTCTCCTTCCCGATCAGGTTCTCGACCGGCACCTTGACGTCCTCGAACGTGATGTACGTCGTGCCGCTGGACCACACGCCCTGGCAGTCCATCCGGCGCGTGCTGACGCCGCCCATGTCGCGCTCGATGAGCAGGAGCGAGACGCCGTTCATGCCGGGGCCGCCCGTGCGCACGGCCGTGGTGAAGTAGTCGGCCCAGATGCCGTTGGTGATCCACTTCTTCTCGCCGTTGACGATGTAGTGCTTGCCGTCTTCCGACAGCTTGGCCTCGCACGTGAGGTTGGCCACGTCGCTGCCCGCATCGGGCTCGGTGATGGCCAGGCAGATGCGCTTCTCGCCCGAGATCAGGCCGGGCATGATGCGGTCCTTGAGCGCCTTCTTGGCGAACTTGATCACGGGCGGGCAGCCTATGCCGTAACCACCGAGCATGTTCCAGACGAAGCCGCCGGATCCGACACGCGAAAGCTCGTCGGTGATGATCATCTCGTGGAACAGATCCCACTTCTCGGGCGGTACTGACTTCACCGTGTTCTTTGTATATTGCACGGGGTAGTGCACGCCCAGCAGACCGGCGAGATACCCGCGGCGGCCGGCCTCGAGGAATATCTCGCGAGGCACTTCCTTCTTCTCATCCCACTCGGTGACGTATGGCTCGATCTCGGTCTCGACCCATTCTCGAACCTCGGCGCGCAGGGCGGCGTGCGTCTCGTTGTAGTAAGGAGAGTGGTACTGTTACAGCGCCGTTGTCAGCCTTGCCAAAATGAGTTGGATTGCGAGAATTGGACAACATACGTTCTGGTACCAGCTGGGGTCGGCAAAGGGAATCTGATCGCCAAACTGCTCCAATGCCTCGGCCTCTTCCTTCTGAGAGGAGGCGATGGGAGCGGAAGTCTTAGGTTCGGGTGCGGCGTAGGTGGCGGAGGGTGTGGCCTCTGCCTTGGGCTCGGGCTTGGGCTCGGGCTTAGGTTTTGTGTCTAACGAGCCGATCTGGAGCGAAGCCTTGTACTTCTTGAGGATGCCCTCGTTGTGATATTTCCAAAACTGTTTCGAGGCATCTTTTCCGGCGACTCGTGTCAGGATCTTCTTGCCGCCTGTGTGGTTTGGATTAGCTGGGAACCTTGTTGCTGCCACGTAGACGGCCCGCGCAGGGCATTCCCACAGGCGCATACGGGATTAGTAGAAGCTACGTGGCGAGTGCCGCGCGCAATCGCTCTCGAACGCGACATACCTGGATGCTCATCCTGGAACTTGGTCAAATCATACACGTCGTCGTCAACCACGATCCAGAGCGAATCGCCCTTGTTGTGGGAGGCGACCTCCCCCTTGGTAAATATCTTTGACATGGTGACCAGGCGGGATTGTAGTAATGCGATTGATAAGGGATATGAAAGGCAGCAGGGTATATAGGTTTATATTGACTATCCGTCCGTAGGGAAATATGCGAAAGAGTAGATTAAAGGTTGACAAAGAAATGTGGACAGTTAAATTCCTCCAGCTTATAGCTTTATTCTACCTCGACTGGAAACACAGCCTTACCTAGGTTGGTATGACGAAGCTCGGCTTCCTTGCTGTCACGTATGTAGGTACTTTCACATGCCTCGCAAAGCTCGCAAGGTGCTACTGAAGGTGGGCAAATTCCCACGAGTCACGACCCACGAGTTGGTTGGACATAGTTCGAACTTCGAAAACCGTAACAAGGGTCGAAAACCCCACCGTCTTCTCCAGCTTATTTCGGCGGTAACAAAAGTGCCAATTTCCGGGGCCGTGTGGGGAAAGAGGGATACTTTGTTGACAAAGTGCCTGAAGATCTGGAAGTCGGCCTTGTTATCAAACATGTCATGTGGCCTGTCGGACTGGTTTCTCAGCAAAATGGCAAAGAGGAATGCGAAATAGTTTGCATGTGATTGCTTGAGTCTGCGACCAGGCGTGCTGATGTCATTAGTCCAGGCGGGAGACTTACTGAATCCGGGAGTTTAGACTTGCCGAGGTAACTCCCCTTCTGGATTAGACTAATTCCTTCTTACTACACACTAGAGCAAGATAAGGTTAGTGCTATTGCAAACCAAGATGTATGCAAGTATTTTGAACTTTGAAGGCTTGCTCAGAGCTTTGGACAAACACAATATGCTCGGCTGTTGTTCAGGCTTCGTACTTGTGAAATGATTCAGCTGATGCCGATTCTATCTGACAGACCAATGCAGGTACGCCCAGAGCTCCAGGGAACCGGGGAGCTATGTCACCCTCTAAGATACGGTAGACGGCTCCAGCAGTGAGATTGCTGAAGACACGTACGACTTCGTGATAGTTCCGATATCACATAAACCGTCCACTCTTGTCGCTTCTACACCGGGATCATAAAGACCCTGCGGGCTTGGATTGTTCTCGCGTTCCCAACATCCTCGGACCACATGTCAAGCTCTCTCCGTGACAAGGTCCGGCAGCATCCTCATATTCCTCGCCCTTTGACGACAATTGTGCGCCTCCGGGCCAGACGCAAATCCGGATCCCCTAGGGTGAATTCCGATCTCACGGCGAAGCCATCAAACCATCTGGTAGAAATGTGGACCGAGAGAGGCTTCCAAGGGGCCGACTGTCGTTTTTCGTTCAACAATCGACCTTGTGGTGCCATATGGCAACCGTAGCGGAAGGGCGCACAGATGTTGGCTTCTAATATATGGCCGAGTTATAAGATAGGAGACAGCAAACATCGCGTCATCGGAACATGGGATGCCCATTCCGGAGGGTGATGATATGGTGGCTCCGAAATTCAACTTTGTGAGCGTTATAGGCCATTGCGAGTGTCACTGGGCCGGTGAGCATACAAGATCTGAAATCAGGAAGCACCAGAGCTATCACTTCTGTCCCCGCGATACTCTCTTCTGTGCCTGAACATTATCGTACTGATCCCCTATACTGACGACAACTAAATCACACTTTGGGAGTAGAAACCGTCGCTCACGATGAGCTTGTCTTCAAATGCGAGACAGCCTACATAGCCGTCCGGGCAGCAACAGCTACATATATGGTAGATCGTCCCCGCGAAATGCTGGCATTCGAAGAGACCAATATACAGACCACCGTGTCTGACTATCTTGTCTTTGAGAATCTGCACCTTTACTGGTTGACAGCTTCTTAGTAGAGAAACTAAGGACCAGGCATCACCTTTAGCCGATATATGCCGCGCCCCTAGAATACCAGGATGTATGGTAACATATCTACGGTTTACGTGAGCTCTCATCCGTGGCCATGTATAACTGATATTGCCAGCCCTTAGTTCCAATCAACACTGGCGATTGGTTCGCGATGTAGAGGTCTTGCAAGCCCTTTGATGATCTGATATTAGTAAGAGCGACATGACGATCCAAAAGGTATTTTCTGTCTAACTGGAAGGCTCCTTGTGCTATGTGACTCCTTAACAGCCAGCAGTCTTAAAACCGTGATATCAATAGGCATTAATTTGTTGACTATGTCTTCATGACAACCCAGCCCTGGTTCGAAGACGTCCGAAAACACAAGTGCTGGCCTCTCCTCCTATCGCAATAATGCAGGTTCACGTATGGCTTGAAGTCTCACTGATCCTGGTGCTATGGACGTCATGGGCCTTTGGTATACCTAATTGCCCCTTCCAAGGCCCAGCTTTCCCCAAGCCGACAAATCTAGCCGCTTCGCCGACCATTCAAACTGCTTTGAAGAATCTAACGGCGGCCTTTGAGGCTTACGACCAAGACTCGTATAATGCCCCGGATCGGACGTCTGTAAGCGACAGTACAGCCCTTAAGAACCTCGACAGGAAGATCTTTCCACCGGTTTCACGAGGGGTTCATACTCGTTCGTATTTCAGAGTCCCTCTATATCACACCGAGGCCTGCACCGCTGACTTCAAATACCACAGTGGTCCCTTCAAATCATCATCAGATGCGCCGCTATGGGCACACTATCCACACAGCGACAAACCTTGTCGGGGAGGACGGCCAGGGAAAGCTTCTCCGTCGGTCCCGACACCATATACCGGCTCGGCAGCCTGACCAAGATCTTTCACGATCCTGACCTTTCTCATCGAGGCCGGCGACGGGTACTGGAACACTCCCGTGACCAAGTTCGTACCCGGGAGACTTGGCTAGTCACACCGCTGGCATTATGAGAGATTGTGCGTGCTATCCAATCCATTCTGATCCAAAAGCATCACGAACGCGCGACACTGCTAATGGGAGGCCATCCTGCATCAGACGCCATAGAGAGCGAGTTGACACAGGAGCACAACCAGACCGAGCTCATGAGCCAGGGGTTTCCACCCCCACCGCTCACTGTCCATGGTGCCGTTTTGCGGCGAGATCATACCCTGTAGCAGAGCTCGTATGTCACTACAATCGTTTAACCCCTAGACTTCGTAATTAAACAAACCCCCCTACGTCCATCCAAGCCTTTCCTACCATCCATCCCTCGACAGTTCACAGCAAACACTAACTAGTTTCCAGAGCCCTTCGCCGGTCTGGCCAACACGCCTCTCACACCCGGGGGTACTCGAACCTGGCGTATCAGCTCATAGCGTACGCCCTAGGTTAGAGGGCATAACGGGGCGACGAATTCGTGCGACATGCTGGAAAGACAGCGTCATCCGAAAACTCGGACTTACTGTCTCCCAGACACCTCCCCGCGCTCTGGGCCTGATGGCGCCGGGGAACGAGTTTGGATGGAACTTCAGTTTGGGGGAGGTTAGTGCGTGAGTGTAGATTGACTCTTTTCTGGTGTCTCTTTCCCCTCCCACCCTGATAAATACTTGAGGCTACAAATAAAAAAAGCACCGGAAACATGTCCTCCTCCATCTCTGACCTCTCCTCCTTGGGGCGCGCCCTATTCCAACACACGCTTCTCTCCCCCGCCCAAACACGCCGCTTGCCGCCAACACGGCAGACCTATCCGAATCCGAATCCGTCTCCCGTCCCCGGGGCGTACGCTACGCCGCATTCCCCTCCCAACACCAATCGAATCATAGACGCGTACAGCAAAGCAGGGAGCATATGATCAACGCGTACTGGTCCTGTTCCCGGACTCCTAACCTTACGCCGTAGGCTTCGCCGTCCTGCTCGCGGGGAGTTGGATAGTTTGGCCCTGGAAACGCGAACTGGGTTACTGGGACATGGCAGGACGCGATCGGGCCCATCCTTCCTTCTAACATACCCGCTCTGGAGACGGCGGCGAGGGGAGCAAAGCAGGCCGAGATGATGTTTGCCGGGAAATACGTCCATACCTTTGCTGACGACGACAATACCAACGCTCCATCATCATCTTCTTCCCTCACCCCCCCAGAAACCCGGCGCCTCGGCTTCGACGAGTGGGCACGGACATGGCATGGTACCCGTCGCGGTGCGGTGCAGTTTAACACCCTGAACAACGACGTCCGCGGCCGCCTCCTTCCCACCGGTCCCGAATATTTCTCATCCTCATCCTCATCCTCATCTTCCCCTTCTTCTTCTTCTTCTTCTTCAAGTACAAGGAAAATCGCATTCAAGGCCATGATCGAAAACACGGCTGGCCGCCCCCGAGTCCCGACCGCCGCCAAAGCATGTTCTCCACCAACTGCGTGCGGCACCTGGTGTCTCCCAGACCGCCGCCGTCTACTCTACGCCGACCTCCCGCTCGACCAGTTCGTGTTCGTCTTCACCCTCTCGTCTGCAGAGGGAGGGAGGGAGGAAACGATGGAGAGCGTCACGCCTTTGGCGCTGAGGGTTGTTCTGAAGAGGCAGAAATACCTGAAGAAAATAAGTGGCGGTCCTCCCTTGGTCATTTGGCTTGTTCATCAGGGCACAGAGGCTTATCTATAGGTTCGACTGGGTTTATCGGTCTTTCGAAGTCGAAAGTATAACTACAAGTATATATATATATATATATATATATTTATATTTACACGTATAAAACGCGGGTATTAATGTCTCTCATCATAAATCAACCCCTGAGTCGACATATATGCAGTCTTCGTCTCTTCACGCCGCATTAAATCTTCCACACATAGCAACAGGCATTGTGAACAAATTTGTCCCATATAATGTAAAAAATTTCTAATCTTGTAGATGAAGCATAAGAATGGCGAGAACCTCAGTTCTTCTTGTTGCAAGCGCATAAATATGGTCTAATAAGTCTACACCCAATTCGTGCACCGGTCCAATGCATATTAACGCCGCCAGCTCCATTAGCATATCCCGACCGATCCTCTTGTTTTTTTACCGCAATCAAAGTGTCTCATTAATGGAAATTCCCGTCTCATCAAGCTCCCGCTTATTCCGAACTGGTCGTGTGGTCCGTCCCACGTCGGTCCTACTGACCTGGATGCAGCACCTGAGCGGCGGCATGTCCGGAAGGCGCAGCCGCGCCGGCTGCTGACTTGACGCTATCGACTACGCCACTCAAAGTATTCCCAATATCCTCCAACTTCTTCGTTGCTTTGCTCTCGTGGGGTTTCACCTCGACACCGTTGTGGTCCTTGACATTAACCTGGGTCAACTCAGTGACGAAGCTCTGGCCCCACCACGCCGAAGTGTACTTGAACACGTATCTCTCCAGCTTGCGATAGTTGGCCTCGCGCATCTCGGGAGACATGGTGACGGCGTCGTGGATCGCGTTCGCGAGTTCCTCGGTATTCCACGGGTTCACAATCAGGCTACCGTTGAGGGATTGAGCGGCACCGGTGAATTCGGAGAGGATCATGACGCCGTGTCGTTGGCGCTGCGTCGCGATGTACTCGTAAGACACCAGGTTCATGCCGTCTCGCGTCGAGCTGACGAGGCAAACGTCCGAGACGGCATACAAGGCACAGAGCTCGTCGAAGTTGACGCTCTGGTGCAGGAAGTGGATAGGCATGAACTCGACCGTTCCGAACTTTCCGTTGATTCTGCCAACCATCTCGTTGACCACCGCTCTGAGGTTCTGGTACTCCTCGACATCCTGTCGCGAAGGTACGGCAACCTGTACCAGGACGACCTTACCGATCCATTCGGGGTGTTCTGTCAGGAAGACTTCGAGAGCATGGAGCTTTTGAGGCACGCCCTTGATATAGTCAAGTCGATCTACACCGACAATGAGTTTCACGCCCTCGAACTTCCGTGACAGCGTCGCGATACGGTCTTGGACTTTGGGCTTCTTCAGTCCCTCGACGAACTTTTCGGGGTCGATACCGATGGGGAAAGCGGCGACGGTAACAAATTGACCATCGTATTCTACACCGTTGGGTGTCGTTCGCGCGTCGAGGATGCGAGAGCACGCGCTGAGGAAATGCCGGGCGTAATCGTAGGTGTGGAAGCCGATTAGATCGCATTGCAGCAAGCCCTTGAGGAGGGCCTCTCGCACGGGCAGGATACGATAGACCTCGCTGCTCGGGAAAGGGGTGTGAAGGAAGAAGCCAATCTTGACATCCTTCTTGCCATGGAGACCCTTTCGCAGCATCTCCGGCAGCAGCATGAGATGGTAATCGTGTACCCATATCAGGTCACCATCTTGTACATCCTTCAGCACAGCTTGTGCGAAAAGTCGGTTAACCTCCTTGTATGCTGTCCAGGCGCTCTCGTCGAAGGTGATCTCGCCCGGGTGGTAGTGGAACAACGGCCACAGAATCGAGTCTAGAAGCAAAGGAGTAGGGTACATTTAGCCCATGTCTGGGAATCAACGTCTGGCAATGAGGGGGGAACATACTGCTGAAGCCATTGTAATGCCTATCCGCGAGCTCATCGTCAATGAAGATGGGATGCGCCCCGTATTCATCTTTCAACTGTTGCTTGACGGCTGGGATCTCGCCCTCTGGTAGCTCCATACCCGGCCATCCGTACCATTGAAAGCTCGTGGTCTTGCTGAGTCCACTCAGGCCGGTGACCAGGCCGCCAGAGGACATGGAAAAGGTGTAGTCGCCTTCACCTTGTCGTTTTATCGTGATAGGTAGGCGGTTGGAGATGAGAAGAAGGCGGCGTTCGCCGGTCGGCCCAGAATCGTTTCCAGACATCTTGGATAGGGAGTCGGGAGTATCGTAGGGAGGCTGTCTCTGAATCTTTCTTTCTCCGGTTACCAAGTAGATGTTGCCACTCCGATAAAGTACGTCTTCGCAGAGGTGACCATAAAATGGCTGTCGAGTCTTCCGACAAAACTTGAAATCTGTCAGACAAAGGCAGGAAGGCGTGATCTTCTCTCGATCACGGTTTCTCAAATCGAGCTCGGGCGGGTTGGGAGATTTCAGAACAAGATCTCGCAGGCAGTGGGGAAGAGGGGCAGGTAATATGTACGTCAGCTATCCTGGCAGGTTTCCAGTTAGATGTTTGAGCTAACGGGGAAACTAGGTTTCCATAGGAAGTGAGGCGCAGGAATTAAGCAGGGGAGCGAACCAGTTCTCATGCAGGAAGCGGAACGGGAGCAAACGTTCAACGTATGCTGGTATAGTTTCGATATGTATCAACTCTACTGTCTGTCTTGATAGCCAAGGCGTCTAGAGGGGAAAGGGAGGAGGGTTAAGTTAAAACAACGGTTCGAGGATTTTGAACGAAGAGTGAAAGACTGCCATCATTTTCCTGTCACATCGGATCGGGAAACCAATAGGAACGACTTCACTCAACGACGTAATATTCGGTGGGGCTGAGAGCTTGATTAAGCCTATTGCGGCTTAGACTGCTTATATTTTTACGTACCTTGACAGTGCCAAATATGGCGCACTGCTGCAACTTGCTGGAAATTCCAGGCGCTCTGCCTCAGAACCTCACGCCATATCCACTGAGAATGCCCCTCCCCCTCACAGCATGAACCTTTTTACCTCCAACGGTTCCAGAACAGCCATTGACTCTAACTAAGATCAATGATCGACGGCAACCAAACTTCTTTGCTCAAAAACTTCCTACAGTGAAACGGTAGACCTGATTCAACAGTTGATATATACACCTGAGGGCTGTTTCTCGCTGGAATATATCTCCAAATGAGGAGATTTTCACAGGTTGACCGGGGGTTCAACAGCTATGACGTATCCTGTATAGCCGCCAGATCAATATATTTTATCTGGGTCAAGCAAGGAGGCAGAAAACAAGTGGATCATGACTTGTACCTGTACGTGTCGCGGGGCTGAAAGGACCTGCATAGGCTGCCAGGGTACCTCAGGCTTGCAGCCAACTGCTGACCTCACAAGCAAAGCGATGTTGTACTCACCGAGTGAGGGCAGGGTATCGATACCTGCAACTAATCTGAAACGATGATATTTGGGCTCTTTGCGATTCTGTGCAACGTCCTTTTGGAAGTCGTTAAAGGCGGGATTTGCCTAATGTACCCTCGGATTTTATGGTCCACGCTGCTGCTGCTGCTGCTGCTGCCGCCGGCTGTCGGCGCTACTACGTTGAAATGGAAAATTTCTATGCGGTTCTTTGATACCATTTTGACCCCCCTTTGCCCCAGCAAAACCGCTTTAGATGCTGAGCCAGAATGTTCCTCCAACTTTGCCTTCTCCTCATCTCTCAGGCTTGCTGCATGAGATTCTGTGCATCGACCATGTACCAAGACTTTGGTACCTACATGCTTGGGTACGTATCCCTGCAGCATCTTCCCTGACCAGTCGTTGCCGGTTATTCGACCTCATGGCTGCCTGAGCCACTCGCGCCCTGTGCCCTTCCCCCTCCGGACCAGAAGGTCCTATCCACCGATTCCCATCTTTTGCTCTTTTGCCAATTGGCCGAGCCAATTACCCCTCCACGGTCCTATTTTGCGCATCATATCCCGTCGCAATGCCATCCTGTCTTAGTGAGCCTTGTCATTATGCTGTATTGCGTGCCTTGTTTACCTTATCTTGGTGACGGCTTGGCTTGCCGTTTCTTCCTGACGAACAGACCTAATTATATTATTCTCCGAAGAATCTGTCTCGTTATGCGTATATTTTCGACCCCAATCTTCCCGATCCACTCTGTGTATCTGAAATTCCGAATAGCTACCTTACCTTTACCTCACGAACTTGTTGGTGTTGGAAGGCTATTTGGACTATTTGGCCACCTCCAAAAGTGCATGCCTCACCTTGCTACCCTCGAGCGTTTCGGCAAGTTTGGCAAACTAAAACTGGTCACCACGTACCACTCAACTCCTAGCCCAGCTAACCAATAACAGCGATATAGAGAATAAACAAAATGATCTGTCTTATTTCCGTCTCAGTCTCACATAAATCTTAAAACAGCACAAATGCATATAACAAGTTACCCCTCGATCAATCCCGAAATATACACCGATATGCGCAATAAGCACTCCATTGCAAAAGACTTCCATTTGCTTTCACCTTGTTTCTGTTCGCATTATCTAAATCTACTACACCTACATACCTAACGCATCATTAAGTCCTCTTTCTGCATCTCAAAATAGATCTTTCCGGACTTGGGGACAACCAAGCAAGCCATTATTGGTAGCAGTTGCCAATCTGCAACAACCCGGATCCGGATAAAACTAAAAAAGGTTATGCATCCACCAGTTCATTACCACCGTACGCAGCCCAACCGGTCTAGGTTAGGTTCAGAACAGACATCATACATTTTATCTCCCCCGCCTGATCGCAAGTATGCTCCTGTTTCTCTCTACCTATATACTCAGGACTGCATCTATCCATTATGTACTGACAAGGGTAAATGAGGTGAGATACCCATATTCCTAGGTCAGGCTTTCTTCTCTATGCTGTTCATTCTCCTCATTTATCCGGCCCCGATGAAACACTTGAAACCTAAGGCTGAGCACCAAGGCAAGGGCGTGCGTCCGTAGCCTACCTCACTTAAGTCCTATATGCAGTGAACCGCGAGCTGAGGTGGGACGTGAGGAGGTAGGTACTGTGTAAAGCTGAGAATAAAAACTTTGTGACTGACGTAGGCAACCGGTGCACCACGCAGCCCTTCCTTCACATGTGGTGTGACCGTGTGAGAGATAAGGTCGTCCAATACAGGAGAGACTGCCTAGGTTAGGTTAATCAATACTGGAAAACATATTGTCTAGGTCAAACGCGAATGTCATTTCATCTTCGGTGCACAGCACACCTGCACTGGCTCACTCACACCTGGATCACAAAGAATGTTATGAGCCTGGGCATTGGATAGCGAGAACTACTTACATAGTGAGTAAAAGCATCACCTCTCCTGTATTTGACTACTATCTGCTTTCGAAAGTCATAAAGCTAGTCAGCAATGGTAGACAAAGAGGTGTAGTCTAGGTTAGGTATGAGCCAAATTGATATGCACCTTACATATCATATCATATTGCGAGTCGTTAGGTTAGGATAAAGTACAAGTAAATAATAGATGGCCACCCCTAGATAACCGGGCATGCCCGTTCAATAGCTCATACACACTAGGACTAGGGAACTTGCCATTCCACCCCTGTTCACTGGTCTGACGCCGGTGTCTGGAGACCAAAGAATGCTTCAATATATAAAATCACGACATTACTGAGGTCCGGACGCACATATGGAGTGAAAGAGAAATATATGTATGCGTATTGTAATGTATGGTAAGATAAGAGTCGAGTGAACGATATTTGTCATCTCGCTATGGGCTCCCAGTATAACCTCAAAGAAGATACCCACGGCGAGTCGAACTTCTCCTCGTAAATAAGACCACTGCTCGCCCTCTCTGCCCCGATATGTATGGTATTCATGGCATATATACTGCGTAGTGCGTTCTAGAATGACAATTCGGTGGGTATAATGGATGATACAAAACTATGATACAGATATCATGAAATGAGTTGTTGAATGGAACAAAAGGCGCAAATGCAACGTTGGATGATTAGACATGAAAAGGGAGGTCAAGGAATGTAAGGGTGAGGTAGGTAAAGACAAATATGGAATAGGAGAAAGCGCGGTGGCGGGTGATAGATAATAAGAGAAAATATGTGCCCGGATATCCCTTCCAAGGAAAATATACAGACGGAAATGATCAAGTCGAGGATACGGTTTCTCCGATCCTTTTCACCGCATGCATGCATTCTCCATTCCTGCTCATCATGACCGGAACCCATCTCCTCGGCCACCACTGCTGTGTTTTTAATAGTCGTAGCGGTAGCAGAGGGTGCCGCTGAGAGTGCTCAGGGCGTCCCGCACAGTCATGTCGGGCCTCAGGCCATTGGAGCTGAGAACCGTGTCGAGGGTGATGGGCTGGCAGGGCTTGGCGCTGTTGGCGCAGCCGCTAATGGTCTTGTGACGGTCCGGGTTGCCGTTCTGCCAGACGCGGAACGTGTGGTCGACGAAAGTGTGGTGCATGAAGAAGATCGGGTCGCCGACCGAGGACGACACCTCGGCCATCACGGCGCCGATGCCATTGTGGCCGTATCCGTGGGGTCTGTAACGAGGGCCGAAGTCAGCAATGTACGATTCTTTTCATCAAAAGCATCCCGCTCACAGAGTGACGAGTATATGATGAGAATTAGATCGTATCTATCAGTAGACTCACCCAAGTTCGAAGCAGTTGCGGAAATCCTCGTAGGCGTTGCGCGACAAGCAGCTGTTGGTGAAGGCCTTGTTGCACTGGGCAGTCTGGCTCTCGTCAGCAGCGCGGGAAAGGCAGTGCTGCTGGTTAGCGCTGCCGGGACCGACATGCAATTGTTCACCAGCGAACGCCTGCACACATAGTTAGCAAGAGTGGTTCCAAAGAGTGAGCCGAGTGGTGAATGATGACGTACACCCGACACGATACATGTGCCCTGGTTGTTTGACGTCTTCAGCGGGAGGCGCCCGAAGTAGTCATTGGTGAAGATGCTGGCCTGGGCGAAATTGCCGGCGTGCTTCGTCTCGTCCCACCACGGCATGGCGCGATTGAAGCCGCACTCGCTACGGAGCAGCTGCTCGAATACCCAGACGAAGTAGCGGTGCCAGACGAGAAAAGAGGCGGTCTGGTGGATGTTTGCCGTCATGCCGCGGTGGACAGAGGCGAGATCTTCATAACGGTTGGTTGCCCCGGGGTACCTGCTGCCGCCAGAGGGTTTCCCCTGCAGACACTTGATGGCCTGGACAAAGGCCTTGCGGTCGCTTGTGCTGTAGTTGTCCCACTCGATGCGGATGTTGGGATTGCTAGGGTTGCAAGTGGCCGTCGACTTGTTCGCCGCATTACCAGCCACAGGGACACTATCGCCGGCTGGGGCATGAGCCGGTGGCTGGGCCGGCTGCGTTGGCTGACTGGGATGACTGGGCTGGCTACCGGCTTGCGGGATGTTGGCGTGGCTGTCCTGGGCCGGTTGAGTCAGAGAGATCTTGAGCGCGTCCGGCACGTCTTCAACAGGGTTCTTGTTTCCGAGCTTCCAGTCTTCAAACTTGTCCTTCACATCTTCGTTGAAGTCCTTCCATTTCTCCCTTTGGTCGTCCAAGTTCTCCTCGATCTTGTCGTGCAATTCTTCCAGGTTCTCCTTGATCTGTTTGTTGATTTTGTCCAGAACGACTAACGGGCGGTTGAGGAAGTTCCCTAGGTCATCCAGAGGTCCATCGTTAAAGACACCGTCATCGAACAACTTCCGAATATCGACGTCGGCATTGTCTAGGATCTCCTTGGGGTCGAGGGTCGGAAAGGACGTCCAGTCAGACAAGTCGACGAGGCTGGCATGGTCGTGTTGAACCGGCGAAGGAACAGCCAAAGCAGAGACGGTGACGGCGCCGCAGAGAGCTTGCGATACAATGGAGTTCCGCATTATGGCACAGACAGTCCCTCAATTAGGAATATGGAACGAGAGGACTGCTGTATATTACGATTAAATAGAATATTCTTCTTTCGTGCCGGCGATGCGAACAAACTCATGAGAGAGGGGGAGAGCCGTAAAGACTATTTGTACACATTGTTGGATGAGGAAAGGAGTCTGAATCAAAGGGGTCCTCCTTTAATGTCCCAATTGGTAGCGGTTCGTCGATCATCATTTTCAATTTGCTGTTGTCACCTTGTCGGCCAGTAGATTTTGGAGACAGGGATACAACGCCAGGTGGTTTCTGAGTCGCGCGGTGGTGGATTTCTCACTGGATCTGGGCAGATCGGCAACATTCCCACCACAAAACTTCAGCAATCCCACTCGACACAAGGGAGTCTCTCTCGTATGCCAATGTCTAGCACGGAAACACTGGAGTTGCATATCTCCGAGTCACCGACCAGAAATCGACCTGCCGCTTTGACCAGGACTGGCTCGGGCCACTGTTTTCATCCATTTGCTGCAGAGATCACCGGTTTAGTGGCCTCAATCTCGACATGTCCTATCTAGACTAACCTAGATAACAGACCCTAAGAAGGGAAACCGGATGAGGTGGGTGCCTATGTGCACGTTGGCAGGTTGCAGGTTGTTGACCGAATGCAACTTTGTTGACCACTGCCGGCTTTCCAGTTACCGTCATCTCGCAGCAGAAAGTCTGCTTTCTGTCATCTGAAGCGACGTTTAACGCCAGTGTTAGCCTAGCGTTCGATGATCCCCTCATTCACGTCAGGCTGCATGTCGGTGTCTCTGCGTGATCCATCTGTTGATTCACCCGGCGCTGGCCGAGCCTTGCTTGTGATGTTGGTGCAGAAGGTGATAGCTGGCCGACCGAGCAACGTGCCGACCTGCCCGGTCGGGATTGTGATCCAAACTCTGTACCCCGATCATGCTCCTTAGGTGCTCCTTATAATGCGGGGTTCGATGTGTACCCAAGCTGCTACCATCTCACGACATGACGTTCATCTTGAACGTTGTCTGTCATTGATGTGAAATGATGGTAGAAAATTGGTTAACAACAAAGTCTGCGAGTATGGTGATTTTTAGCGTTGCTTAGCCTCCCTACAGGCTGCCTAGAGTCCTAGACTGCCCTGGAGTATCCACCTGTAGTGCACTCTACAGCTTATAGGGTTGCTGGATTCCTCACAGTTGGGCATTCCATCTTTGACAGCATCGGATTCATACACAAATCTGCGAACGCAAGAACCATACCAGTATAAAGTTGATGTGAGGCTGAGGTATCTATCATCGCGAACCGTGCATACATTTCGGGTTACTTGGAACCACAATTGAGATGCAAGCGTAAGCTTCACAATGCGGTATGACGTTGCGTAGGTAGGTAAAGTGTATGTATGAGCACAAACTTCTGATCTTCTGCTGTGTACGGCTCGATATGGCTTCTCGCCTATCTTGGTGACCTCAGTCAGTTGCATTCAATTGACGATCTTAGGTGCAACAGCGCTCGGCAGTAGATCTTCACTCCATCTGAATCGATGCGTGGAATCCGTGGATCGCAAACCCCTCAAACGGACGAAGCTTTCAGTTCTTCGTTTGGTGTATGATGCCTGGTGACCTCATGGGGATAGGCTGCAGCATCTCCTTCAACTGCGCATGCTCAATGCTTATGCGCAATGTTTATGCGCAATGCTTGCTGGTTTAAGACGATATGCGGTGCCATCAACGTGGGGCCGCTCGTATGTCACAAACTTGCCGCAGATGAAGTTTGTCACACAGCAGATATCAAAGCTCAGAGTGTGCTTCCTTCAAGTTGCCTGACATAAGTGCTTAAAGTTCCGAGAACCTCGACATAAAACTCTCGTGTCGTTCTTGCCTTGTAAGACAGAAGCAAGAAGGAACTGCGGGCCTGGAACTGCAAAGCTATTGCGAACTCTATGCACAGCTCCTTCCTTTCTCCTTGACTTCAGTGCCTACCTACTACTAAGTAGTAGATGCGGACAGAGCAACTGTAGTACAATGATTCGTCATGGTACTCTATTTGAAGGAAACAACATCTGACAGTCTGACAGTCTGAATGTCTGAATGTCTGAATGTCTGGTGACTCTGGTAACCTTTTAGCAAAAGGACATGGAACCAAGCTAAGGTCAGGTTAGACTGTATTGGGATGCATTAAGCCCAGACAGGCCAAAGTCTCTTCATACACCTGGCTGGGTTCAACTTTTCCGTCCAGAAGATGGAAGACACAGCTTTCGTTCGTTGGTACAAGTACTTTCTCATCCTAGAGACACTGATCCTTCTGGCATTTATGGTTATTAGCGGGGAAGAGAATCCAGCTGGAGATGAGACCTTCCATTTCGAGGCATTTGCGGCCACTGAGATTGTGAATGAGCAAGCCCAAATTGCAAGAGGTACCAGGCCAGGCACGCCGAGATCCGTCCGTGATATACTACCTAAGGTAGCGCATGGCATATGCGCTGTCCGGTACGGTTGAGACATTTCGAGCATTCTTCCACCTGGCCCAAGCGGTTGTATCAGTACGACGATATTTATTGGTAAGAGTATCTTGTGTGCGGTAATTATCAGCATTTTTTAGGTTTCTAGGATAACACACTTCCTGTGGCAGCACAGGTGATCGATCACGAGTCTTCCAACTTCGATGAGACCCCTGTATACGGGCAATCCGTGGTTATTTCCCTGGTTTCATGCTTGAAGTACCGGAAACTCCCGGATTCAGTGGAACTTCCTCACAGACCGGAAACACAAGCCCTACGACAATGTCTACAACACATACCGAATGCACTCTTCCCAACTAGGCCACCGTCTCTGTATTAACTATGCCACGTGATGGGCTGAGTCCATTCTCTACGTACGTTATAGGGTGGCAACCTGCCCTTGCAACTAGTGGTCTACGAGCGGTGGTCTTTCTAGCCTGGTATACTAAAGATATAAACTTCGTTTTAACATGGGACCGTTCGGAGCTTGAAGACAGGTCAGACAACTCGATCCCGAGTGTTCTCGCCTTGGCCGTATATATACATGCAGTCAGCTTTGCATCCCGCGCTTAAGATGCCAAGGCGATGACTCACGGGAGGCTTAGGTACGTCTTGGTCTTTGGAAACGGGCGCAGTTGGGGGCCCCTTACATCAAAGGAGCACATTTCACCTTATCTAACGGATCTTTGACATACACTATAAGCGAGAAGGAATCTCCCTGATACGACAAGCCGAGGATATAAGAAACCCAAGCGCGCACCGTTTGTTGTTTACCCGACTCATCGATAGTGGTATCAACCTGAGGCGGCATATCTATCACGACAACCTACGTACTTTTCATCTTTCATTCCCAAGTCAGTCAGAATCATTGGTTCATGCAAAACGACACTACAGTCGCCGCCTAGAAGGGCCTGAATCACAATGCAATCACAAGCCGATGTCCTGATAGTCGGTGGAGGCCCTACAGGGATGACTATGGCTCTTGAGCTGGCCGCTCAGGGGGTCTCGTTCCGAATCGTGGACAAGGCCGTCGAGCGGCTACCATACAGTCGTGCGCTCATTGTACAGCCGCGGTCATTGGAGCTTCTCGGCCGCCATGGCCCTCTTGCAGAACTTCTGGACAAAACCACAACAGTACAGAGGGTTTCCATTTGCGTTTGTGCTCGAAAAGTAGCAGACATCAACGTACCCGATTTCAAGATCGCGGGGACCAGATTCGGCACGCCCACGAGCATCAGCCAATTTCATACTGAACGGTGGCTGGAGGAAACCCTGCACAGGCGCGGTGTACGTGTTGAAATGGGCGTCAATGCCAGGAACATCTCGCAGGACCGAGATGGCGTGACTGTCACCCTCGTTAAGGGGGACGGAAGCGAGGAGGAGTTACGTGCGAAGTACGTTTTCGGGGCCGATGGGGCCCACAGCGCCGTTCGCCACGCCGCCTCAAACCTCACCTTCGATGGTGATTCCTACCCTCAGGAATTTTTACTCGCCGATGTACAACTTGATTCCGAAATGCCCACCGACCAGGTTTATATGTGCTTTGGACAGGGTGTGATGATGGTAATACCACGCAACGATGGTTTGGTCAGACTCTTCTTGTCTTGCTCTGGCCAGGACAATACGAGAAAGCCCGAACTTGCGGATTTCCAAAGTTTCGTGGATGAAGTCTTCCCTGGCCGCGCTCGCCTTCATGATCCGGTGTGGATCACACGCTTCAGGCTTCACCACCGCGGTGTCAGCAATTATCGTGATGGGAGACTTTTTGTGGCAGGCGACGCAGCTCACATCCACTCGCCTGCAGGCGGTCAGGGCATGAACACGGGTATACAAGATGCGGTCAACCTTGGGTGGAAACTGGGCGCTGTCCTCCGCAACGAGAAACCCGACTCTTTTCTCGATAGCTACCATCACGAGCGACACCGAGTGGGGCAGTATTTGCTTAAGAGCACAGACACGGTCTTTACTTACGTGGCTTCGACGAATCCCATCTACTTATTCTTCCGAAACCTCCTTCTCCCCTGGCTTGCGCCCTTGGTTATGGGACAAAGGTCGCGCCTCGAGAAACGGCTGTTGTTGATATCACAGCTCCGGATTCGATATCGGCATAGCGATATCGTTGGCACGGACGCTAGTTTCTCGGGCCCAGTCCGAGGAGGGGATCGACCTGTCGATGGCAAGATCCAGACCGCCGAGGGCGAGAAGTGGCTTTCCGAACTGTTGTCGCCGGAGTGTCATCACCTTTTGCTCTTCGCAGGATCTGACTCCGATCAGAATAAAGAAGGAGACCTATATCGCGCGGAAACAAAGTTTCTCGAAAAGGCCAAAACATCAGTCCGAGCTCACGCGATCTCCAGCGGAGGGGATATCGGACAAACAGGCTATGTTGACATGGGAGGCGAGCTCCATAAGGCATTCGGCTTCCACAAGTCTGGCTATGTCCTCATCCGTCCCGATGCATACATAGCCCATATCGGCAACTTGGAGAATGTGGAAGAGGCAGCGAACTGGCTCTAACTAGAGCCGCGAGTCGAAAGTTGTCACTCGTATTTTATTGTTTCCTATGGCCACACAAGATACCCCTCTCATCCTAAAAACGCATGTCATACCAATTATTATTGTTTCCTATGACCAAAGATACCCCTCTCATCCTAAAAATGCTTATCATACCAAGGCAGAAGAAAGCTTGTCATGTATCCATAGACAGGTTCACGTTGAGTTACAAAATCAAAAGTTTTTATATGTTTTTCCCAGATGGTTCTCATCGTCTACAATCGGCATTGGTAGCACAGTCTGACGTCCAGGTCGCGTGATTGAACAAAGGGGGACAAAGAGGTCAAGGAGCTGTCTTTGTCTGTCGGGTTTTGTACAGGAATCCTCGAACCGCCAGGCTTTGATGGGATATGAACATTGTTTGCGTTCCAGAACAATGGGATAGAAAAACAAGTGTTCGTATTTTAATACAAACTGGAACCAGTTTTTTATTTTTCGACTCTTGCTCAATCAGCAGAAGCCAAACGAAGTATTACTATGTGAGACCATGTCCAACACCGCACCAGAACGCTGCTCTCGCATTCGTTCTTTTCTTTTCCCGCGTCGAGTATGTCGGAGCGACCTACCATGCACCCTGCGAAGAAAGGGAGGGAGGCGACGAAAGGGAGGGAAGGGGGGAGCGACGTTAAAGATCAGAGCAGAGAGGACGATATTCTCACCGACCTTCTGAACCGATGCCAAGCTTCTAAAGCAAAAGAGTCGTATAAGAGGGATAAGGAGTACAATAAGAAGCAGGAGTACCTGCGCAGGAAGTGGGGGTGCAACGACCCCGAGCCCGAGGAGTTCGACCCGGCGCGGTTGGAGGCGGAGTGGCAGGCGCGGAAGGACGTAAAACGGAGAACGAGAGAGTTGAACTTGGTTTCCCCATCGCGGGAGGAGGAAGATGATGCCGGTGAGTCGTTGACGATTAAGGATATTTGTGAAGCGAGTGACCTCGCCGTTCTGAGTGCTACGGCTGCTGCTGCGCAGGCTGCGAGGAGCAGCATGGTCGGGGTCAATACTGATTATATCGCTACAGACGTTGTTCCTGCTGCTCCTCCTACTAGGCTCTCTTGCGTCGTTCAGGGTCTGAATATCACTGCAGAACAACCCCCCAGCAGCGAGTCGGATGATGTATCGGGATATGATTATCCCTCCATAATAAGGTCCTCGCCTTCTCTTCTATCGCAAGCGAGGGTGAAGACAGATACACCCGCACCACATCTACAGGCTCGACCATGGTCACTACCACAACCTCTCACCAACAACTCACCCTTATCATTTGAAACCAACAAGCCGCCGCGCATCGGCCACGGCTCCGCTCCCCCTCTGAGCATCAGCGCGCACGTCACGGGCGGCGTGTCCTACACCGACGGCAGGCTATGCGACGACGACGACGGGTGCACGTGCATGCACCCCCGGTGTCCGTTCAAGAGGCTGCGGAGCGCGACGGGGCTGTTCTTCCCGTATGATTTTGATAAAGTGAGGAACAGGAGGACGGAGGCGAGGGAGAAGGAGGAAGAGAAAAGGGCGGAGAAGCTGAGGAAGGAGGTTGATGAGTTGAAGAGGTTGATTGATGAGGTGCAGATGGGCGGCGAGGTAGAGTCGGAGGAAGAGTGGGCGGGTGAAGAAGGGGGAGAGGAAATGGGATGAATGAGTGAGTGAGTGAGTGGTTGAGATTGGGTGATGAGGATTGAGTGAAATGAGTGAGTGAGTGAGTGAGAGGTAAGTCAGTAGGTTAAGTACTAGGGATGATGAGAGTGGGTGTGGTGGGTGATGGTGAAGGGAGGAAAGGATGTTGGTGGGAAATGTCAAGGTCATTCATTGCCTTCAGCTTTGAATAGTTTATATTTCAAATCTATGGGATATAAATTGACAGGATGGGCGTTTCCCAGTAACCTAGTTACTTATTATACAATCAGTAGAAATACAGCGACACGGCGTAACTCTATCATGAACATCATCAGGTTTTCCCGATTTACAAATACTTGTAGTTTGACCAAGATGATAGTTGGGAACTCAAGTGATGAGACTTCAGGGGAGCAAGGTTGTTTCCGACCTTCCTAATTGATACTGGTGTGTATCCAAGTCGGTGGTGATACTAGATAGTCCGCTAACCCAAGAGATACAAAGAGTGCATATCGTCATGTTAAATGAAATGAACCATTTGAAAGGTCCAGATAACATTTTCGACTTTCTTCACAAGAAAATCCAAAGATTTTGGGGAGGGCTGTGAGAAATTGAGAACGGTATAATAACATATCGAGTCATCAATAAACCCCTCAACTCAACTCATCAGACACACCACAATGCATCTCCGCGCCCTCACCCTCCTAACAGGCGCAACCCTCAGCATCGCCTCACCAGGCCCAAATCACAATGCACCGTCACCACCACACCTCCCCTCCTGGACCCTCCTCAACCACACAGCCAGCACGGCACGCTTCCGTGGCCTATCTCCAGTATCGGAGCTCGTGGCATGGGTTTCAGGCACCAACGGGACCGTCCTGAAGACCGAAGACGGAGGCTCTACCTTTCTATCCGTCGGTCCTTCCACAGCTGATACCAAAGACGAAACACCCGTCTCATGGCTCGAATTCCGCGACATACAAGCCTTTTCCGCCACACACGCCGTCATCCTGTCCATTGGCCCCGGGTCCGATTCCCGCGTCTATTTCACCGTGGACGGGGGCAAGAACTGGGTGAGGAGTTTCACGAATAGGGAGGCGGGGGCTTTTTATGACTGTTTCGCCTTTGATGGCCATGGTGGAAAGGGAATCCACGGCCTCGCGATGAGCGACCCCGTCGACGGCAAGTTCCGCCTCATCGAGACCTTCGACTCGGGCGCGACTTGGAAGATCGTCGACTATGCCCAGGAGAAGAGAAGAATGCCCCCCGCAAAAGAGGGCGAGGCGGGCTTCGCGGCGAGCGGCACGTGCATCGCCACCGACGCGCGCGGGAGGTGGTACATGGCCACGGGCGGCGCGGGCCCCGACGGCCGCATCTTCCGCAGCGAGGACGACGGGCGTGACTGGGCTGTCTCTGCGAATTCCACCATCCCCGGGTCCGCTTCCGGTGGTGTTTTTAGCGTGCAGTTCCTCGACGAACATAGGGGCATCGCGGTCGGTGGCGACTTTGAGAATCCTACAGGGAGTAAGGATAATGCTGCGTTTTCTACGGACGGGGGAAAGACGTGGCAGCCTTCGACCAAGTTCCCCGCAGGGTATAGGTCGGGTTCTGCCTGGGTTGTCTCCGGTCCTAAGGAGAGTTGTAGTGGTGGCGGTGATGAGAAGAAGTTACGGGATATGGCCCTCGCTGTAGGACCTACGGGGTCGGATTTCACGCTCGATGCGGGCAGGACGTGGCAGAAGTTTGATGATGGGTCTTTTGATAGTGTTGCTTGTGTCCCTGCCAAGGGGAAAGCAAAGGGAAAGGGGAAGGGGAGAGTTTGTTGGGCGTCGGGTCAGGGCGGACGGGTTGGGAAACTTCTTCTGTAGGGGAGTTGGTCATAACTTCTTTTTAACCTAGTATTGAGTAAATGTGCAATATCTGTAGGATGACTGAAGCGCAAGTTCTCATAGCCGCTCGGTTGCGATCCCGTCCATCCTTCCGGTCTGAGTATATCATGATTGTTCCTCACGACGCTGAACTTTTTCGCGCGTCATCAAGGGAAACCCATCTCACCTGCCGATTGCTCCACTCAAGAACCGTAGCATAGCACAGCCCGTATACCACTATCCCGTCTCGTAGACACTCGTGGAATTTACCGATCAGCCTGTTGGATAGCCCCAGCTGAGATAACAGCTGCATAACCTCACTCTTACACGCAGTTCCTCTTGGGTTTACAGATAGCTATAAACGTACTATAAAAGACTGAGTAACTTATCTTATCTTCTTCCATTTTTGGTTGTTGGGCATGGGGCGGGGGGTGTGGAATCTTTTCATGACCGACGCCTGCCTTGCTCGAGTGCCTGCCCATCTTAACTAAAACCGTTCGCAGCGGGTTTTCTTTGGCGTTATTATAAGGTCGCAACTGCCACCCCAACCGTTGGCCCCAATCTGATGGGCAAGTAACACCATCCCATTCTAAAAGAAATTGCAGAAACATCCGCTCATTGTGGACAGAAGAGTGCCGTTGTGGCATCTGCATCGTGATAATGCCGGGGCAGGTACGAGTATTAGCCATGCTATATATTCCCCCTTTGCCCTCGTCCCATAAGGGATTTCTCTCTTCTCTTCTATTCATCATTCTGCTCCTCTTAAATGCATGCTCTCCCACACCTTTGTTGTCTACACAGAGATGGAGACAGACTCATGTGACTATAACTTATCTCTGCAAATGGGCCTCCCCACACACATTTCTCCTGCACACATTATTAGCTTATAGCCGCTTCATTCTTGCAGTTACATCAGTCACCTGTTCTATTGGCGACTCTGAGCCAGTGAGTTTTTCTATCTGAAACCGATACTCTCTTTAGTGGTGTCCTCGGTGAGGCTGTCAAAGTCAAGATCCGACCTGCGATACTCTACTATCTGGCCTGGTCGCCTCGTTCTTACTTCAGGTCCTAGTCGACCACCACTTCAACTTTCTGCTCTGTTTAAACTTATTCTATCACTCACTACCGCCCGATCACCTTGCCGTACAGAATCTCGTGTTGTTTGGCCTGTTCTCTCCCTTGTACCTAGGTTTGAGACCAGACAGACCCTACTAAGACGACATCAGCCGGCACATACAAGGTCCAGGCCAGGCCCTCTAGAACGGAGGCAATTATCCATGGATTGGAATACGATGAAGAGCCAGCCATCCTTTGATACCATTGTTGGAAGGTCCGAAAACTGCGATTGGGTCCCTATTATTGAGGGCCTGCCTTCTAGGCAGCTCTACAACAGAAGCGAAGCCAGGTCAATTTGGATCACTCCATTTCCAGCTAACCCCGTGAGCATCCAGGATCGGCCTTTCTGTACGCAAAGTGCCTGTTGGGCCTGGCAAGGGGAGGCCCTATAGATGACCGGTGCCCCAACCTGAGCGATCATCGATCCCAACACATCGAGCCCTCTTTGTTCCGACGCCTCCTTCGTGGCCAATTGGCCAAGGACCGTGGCGTCGATGCAGATACTACGGTCTTCGGGCCACCTAGATTATTCCAGGACAGAGCCCTCAATATTTGATGTCGAGTTACCCATATCACAGTCGGGAAGACGGAAACAGCACAGAGCAGTTCAGGGCAGAAGAAGGCCCCGGCAGTGCCAAAAAGCCACTGGACGACAGGAAAAACTGCTTTACTACGCATGAACCAGCGCAAAGGCTCAACCAAAGGACAGACAACGAGCGAAATGGTCATCCAGTGTCCCAGTTGACGAAACCAACTGAAGCTGAGAAGATATCATTCGAGGCAATCAAACGAGAACTGACAAAGAACACCAACCTGTACTGCTTCTCCAGGACACGACCTTTCTGTATTGACTTGGACGCCGACAAGAAATGTTAGTCTTGCTTTCGGGAAAATATATGAGAAATTCTAATTTTGCACTCGTCTTTTTGCTAAAACTGCACTCTTTAGACCGTTTCGGACCGTTGCAATAAATTGTCGCCCGCGCCAACTGTTTCTCGACCTGCAAAGTACGTGTTTCACACAACCCTCGCAGCCAATCAATATCCAGCCAAAACTCTGAGTCCGGAGGTGTGACCGCAAACAATTGGCGCCCATGGTCCCAGTTCAATTACGACAACCTAGCAGAGACCTTCTCCGAAGAACTTTCAAATCCAAATTGCATCGCGGCTACCGACCCTCGGTATATCTCAACGTGAGGAGGTAGAGGAGGCAGAGGAGGCAGAGGGGACAGAGAATACTCTGGCGGCAGAAACGGAGTGTGTGCGCGTTTGTGTACGTGTTCGGAATGATATCCCTATAACGCTTACCATGAGAGTTACCAGTGATGTAGCGCGATGCTATGCCGCAAAAGCCCAAGATTACAAAGTTACAACCGAGATCTTGAGGAACAAGTTAAAAAAACCATGTTGACAGACCTACCTACAAGTAATAATCGATCAAGTCAATCATTCTCACTCTCTCGGTCTCTCCTCTGCAATAAATCCGAGCATTGCGAGATATTTCCTCGGTCGCCGACAACTCTGTATCCATTAGTCATTTCCAGATGCTTTGATTTCAAATCTTACAGCGCATCTCGCGTAATTCATTATTCAACCTTCTGTATGCAGCTGCTGCTTACCTTTCGGTAGCCCCCGCATTCTGCTGTAGAAGTGCGGTAAGGATGCTTACTGATCAGGACTTACTTATCTGTCGACTTTGATCCCTCATCGCCATTTCTGCGGTGTTTGATGCAATCTGCGAAGGTTAGAGTTCCTGCATCACATGGATATGTATAAAGAACTACGATAGGCCTCACCTTTCACATCGGTACCAGTCACAATCTATCTACAGCCAAGCTACCGCAACATCAGCTCTTCGCATGATACTCATAACCCAGATAACCTGAACTTACCCCTTTAACTGAAGACTAAAAACGTTGCATTCTCACAGTTCGGCTCTTTGCTTTCACCTATCGGTACCTACATCAATAAACAGCCGAGTGCAAAATTCACATAACACACAAAACAACCGGCACATACCATACCAAACTTACTTATCCCCTCAAAAGGAAGAGAAAAAAAAACCACAATGTCCACAAGCGACCAGAAACCAATACTAATCGCCGGCGCCGGCATCGCCTCCCTCCTGCTCGGGCAGGCGCTGCTGCGGGCGGGGATCCCGTTCAGGATCTACGAGAAGGACGCGTCGATCCGGTTCCGGGCGCAGGGGTACCGGCTGCGCCTCTCGAGCGAGGGGCTCGACGCGATCGAGTCGGTGCTGGGGCCCGACGGGTTCGGCGAGTTCTGGGACGCGTGCGGTAAGACGGGCGGCGCGGGCTTCTCGGCCATCGACGCCGTCACGGGCGAGTCGTTGGCTGATGGGATACCGGCTGTTGTGCGCGATCGCGATGACGACGGAGAGAAGAAAGAGCAGCAGCAGCTCAAGGAGACGCTCACGTCGCGCGGCGGCAAGGTGGTCGGTATCTCGAGAGGCGATATGAGGAGGCTCTTCCTCAAGGGCTGTGAGGAGTTTGTCCGCTGGGGTCGCCAGATCACCGAGTACGAACTCACGGAGTCGGGGGTCCGCGCGATATTCGCGGACGGATCCAAGTCGGAAGAGGGAGAGCTGCTGGTCGGTGGCGAGGGCATATACTCTCGCGTAGCGGAGCAGCTGTCGGGCGGGAAGCTGAAGGTGTTCGACACGGGTGCGAGGGGCATCCACGGGCAAGCGCCGACAACGGCATTCAGGGGCCTGGGCGAGGGCGTGTGGAGGCTCGCGGACGACACGAGGCCCGACGGAAAGGTGTTCGTGATAACGAACGTGCGGCCGGGCGACATGGACGATCCTTCCGTCCAGTTCGGCTGGACCATGGGCGCGCAGCCGGGCGTGATCCGCCCGCCCAACGACGACTTCACCATCACGGGCCCCGCGGCCGCGGCCATCGCCAAGGCCATCGCGGCAAGGTGGCACCCGCGCGTGAAACCGCTCTTCGACCACATGGACGAGGCCGAGGCGGCGTTCTGGAAGATCACGTGCTCGAACCCGTCGGGCGTGCCCGAGTGGCCCAACCAGCCGCGCGTGACCGTCATCGGCGACGCGGCGCACTCTATGACGCCCGCCGGCGGCATAGGCGCCAACACCGCCGTCAGGGACGCGGCGCTCCTCGGCAGGCTGCTCGCCGAGGCCGGTGGACGCGTGGCCGAGGCTGGCGTCACGGCTGCCTACGAGCGCGAGATGCGGGTCTACGCTAGCGAGGCCGTCAGGACCAGCTACGGTCTGGCCAGGAGCCAGTTCGGCATCACGATCGATGAGGAGACCACGCCCACGATCAGGAGGAAGCTAAGGACTGTCTGAAGTCTGAGTCTGAGTCTGAGTCTGAGAAGGGTAATGGGCGGGCTGGCGTGCACGAATCGATGGGGAAAACACATGCATGCATGCATGCATAAGTTTGTCTTGGAAGCAAGTCTTGGTTACCTGGGGCCCCGTGGATATGGGATATGGAACAGGGGGGAAACTGCGTGGTGCCATTCTTGGTCTTTTTTTGTTTTGTCTTGCCTTTCATGTGATGTAAGAGTTGTCACTTGTTGGCATTCGGTTGCGGTTTCGGAATGTGAAGCCGAAAGAAGAGAAACGTGGGGCTCTGGGCGTTTTCCTTCAAGTTTAGAGGTATGGATGGTATGGTTCTGTCAGTTATCCTAACTAGAAGGCAATATAGATTTGAAGTTGAATAGGTTAGACACTCTTAACATCTTCGTAATTAGAATATGTTACCATTTCAATTTGAAACTGACAATGCGACTATGAATTCACACATGATTTTTCTTTGATCGTCCATTGCAGCTTGGGTTCTCGCTCTGGACATTTTGTAAGTTGTCACAAGTTAGATAGTACCGAGAAGTTGGTGAGGCGCCTAGGTTAGGTTTTAGGCTCGATCACGTTGTGTGGCCCCTCCGGTTCCGAAAGAAGACCCCGGATCAGCAACCTCCGCGCGGGTCTTGGCTTGGGACGCATGCAACCCCGTTTTCCACAACCCACGCGATGGGCAAAAAAGCTCCATGCACTAGGCTCGCGCTTCCGAAAAGAAATGGAACGAGTTCTCTCATTCGAGGACGTTCTCGAGTCTCCTGGACCTAACCTAAGGTGTTGGGGGTCAAGGACTCACACCAACAAGTCCAAGACCTGGGACGAGATGCCGCGAATTGCCCATTCGAAAAAAGATGTCTCTCTAAGCGAGGCCAACCTCGGCGCTTCGAGAGCTGGGTTGGGTTAGCTTTTCCGGGCTGGGCTATAGGGAAGCTAAACAAGAAGGGAACCGTACATTAGAGCTTTCACAATATCGTTCTTGCATCGCTTACCCCGGATTGAAGCGTGGGCATATATTACCTTGCATGCTCATCTCGTCTGAACCAGCTTCCCGGAACAAGTCCTCATCACGTCTCTTCTTACTCCAAAGTCGTTTTTCGTCGATCTGTATATCGCTTTTTTCTTCTTTTTGTTGTTCCTGTCATAATAGATATTCCTATACCTCAGACAAGATGAAGTACTCTACCATCGCCTCGGCGGCCGCCGTCATCGGCAGCGCCTCTGCTCACACCATCTTCGTCCAACTCGAGGCCAACGGTGTCACGAACCCCGTGTCGTACGGCATCCGCACCCCTTCGTACGATGGCCCTATCACAGACGTGTCGACCAACGATTTGGCTTGCAATGGAGGACCTAACCCGACCACCCCCTCTGACAAGATCATCGAGGTCAAGGCCGGTTCTACTGTAAGTACCTGCCCATCTGTATACACATATGAGTTCGCTCCAAGGTGAAGGTAAGTGTGACTTACTGTGTGTATCCTTGATAGGTGAACGCCATATGGAGACACACATTGACATCGGGTGCCAACGATGTCATGGACCCCAGCCATCTGGGCCCTACCATGGCGTACCTCAAGAAGGTGTCGGATGCTAAGACCGATCCTGGTTATGGCGGCGGCTGGTGAGTTTCAAAATCTCTCTTATAGGCAAGTAGTTGACAGGAGCTAACAAAAGCGTTCAGGTTCAAGATTCAGGAGGATGGTTACAACAACGGCGTTTGGGGAACGTCCAAGGTCATCAACAATGCCGGAAAGCACGCCATCAAGATCCCCGACTGCCTTCCCGATGGCCAGTACCTGCTCCGAGCCGAGATGATTGCCCTGCACGCAGCCGGCTCGCCACAGGGTGCCCAGCTTTATGTAGGTCTCTTGTGTCGTCACTGGGGGTTTGAGACGAGAACCTAGGTTAGCTAATTTCCTGTGTTAGATGGAATGCGCCCAAATCAACATCACCGGAGGTTCTGCCAAGGTGACTCCCACCACCTACAGCATTCCCGGCATCTACAAGCAGAACGACCCGGGCCTGTTGATCAACATCTACGGCAACCTTCAGTCGTACACCATCCCAGGTAGGACAACGACTCACACCCTTTTTCAGTTGCGGATCTCTTCGAGTTTTGAAGTAGGTAATACTGACACAACACGAACACACAGGTCCCAGCGTCTTCACCTGCGCTGCCGGCAGCGACAACGGAGGCGGCTCGGCGCCCACGACCACCTCCAAGGCTACTAGCTCCACGACCACCACCTCCAAGCCCACGACCACGACCACGCTCGTGACATCGACCAAGACGACGACTGCTGGCCCGGCACCCACCTGCACGGCCGCTCAGTGGTCGGTGAGTTTTTTCAAAAGACAGACGGCTCACTCACCCCCGACGAAACGTTATATAGAGTGTTGCTCTTAACTGACATGGCGTTTCACACACAGCAATGCGGAGGTCTCGGCTTCACTGGTTGCACCAACTGCGCCAGCGGCACCAAGTGCACCGTCCAGGTACGTACCGTACAACCGTGACTTTGTGTCTCTCTTGCCCCCGTCTTGTTCAAATCAATCTGTGACAGAACGCTGACGAAAATTGGGGTATCACAGAACGAGCACTACTCCCAGTGCATCTAATCCAGCAGATATTTGCGGTCGGGAGGCGGAAGTGACATGATTAAAAGGTTGTATGTTAAAAAATCCATGTTTATCAAGATGGCGGCGATGGTAGATGTTCAGATTCGCAAGAAAGATTTTGCTTAAAGAGTTGCTTGCTCCCAGCGCCAACTGCTCAACAGCAGGATGGCAGGTTATGGCTTGATAAAGTATCTTAACTGGATATCGAGGCTTTAATGAATTATAGCGATGGAACGAATACCAAGACTTGATTAGAACTTCACTTTCATGGATAAAATGGTGTGACACTTGTCCGGAAATTAAACGACGGGCGACATGTTCACCGCCATCCGCATACCGGTTTGCACAACGACTCAGAACAGGATTTTGCAACGGATGGAAAAGAGGGAGATTTCTGCACATCACGTGAGTCCAGTCCTGTCTAATTGCAGTACGTAAGTACAGAAACTGGGCAGATGATGATGTCAAAAATCAAGTCAACGCTGGCCTCTGACGGCTCTACTGTAGTACCACTGACCGCTGCCGGTTGCCTGCGCGCTGGGCTACTATAGCGAGCCAGCCCCCCATGGCTCAAACGCCAGCCACCCCCAGAATTCAACTGCTGTGGGCCCAACGGCCCCAGCTATAGCCGCTTGTAGCCAGTAAAAGCGCTGGGTGTTAGCAAATCGTTTCTTTGTCACTCCAATAGTCTAGTCTGGCATCACCTGACTTTGACCTTGATGCATGCACCTTTCATTCTTTTCACGTAAAAGCCACCGACTCAGGTCCCTTCCCCAACCTTCCAACCATTTGTCTTGTGTATGTATATTAGGTGGCTGAGGTGCCATCGCTCAGCTCCATGTAAGCTAGATTAAGGAATGGTCTGATATTAAGTCGAACGCCCCAATTGGTTTTATGGCTGCATCAAGCTCTGGACCCTGAGTATAAGCTAATCTACCCCACGACGTCATCCCATTGGACCTGTACACGGAGTAAACCGTCAACATGTCTGAAACTCCGGTATCCGGCCAGTTCCGCCCCGATGCCGAGGTGATATCGGAGCACCTGCCTTCGGGATATACGGCTGACTTCGTCGTTCCGGCCCCCGATGCTCCGGCGACGGCGACTTCTTCCGCCCCCAATCTCAGCTCAAATCCCGAGGAGGACTCCCTGACCCTGCAGGGCGGGGACATGCACCGGGATATCTTCAAAGCAGCCACAAGGGCAAGGATGCATAGGCGAGCAGCCACGTTTCATCACCCCGAGACGGGTGGCGTCACTGGCGATGAAGACTTAGAAGGCCTTACTGTAAACGAGCAACTTGCCCCGGGCGGCTTTCGAAGGGCTTTCATTCTACAGAACCAGAAGAACAGCGACGTGTGGGCGGCAAGGATGCCCGTCACGAGAAACTTCGTCGAGTTCTTGGATCTCTACGGCAATTTCGCAGGCGAGGACCTCGCAGACTCCGACGATGAGGCCATCGAGGACGAAGAGGAAGAGGACGGGGCATTACCATCTGAGAGACGGCCTCTACTAGCCTCGAGAAAGAGTTCACGAGTGGCGCGCCAGGCCGCGGCTACGGCTAGCACGGGCAAGACCTTCTTCACTCTGTTGAAGGCTTTCGTCGGCACCGGCATCATGTTCCTGCCAAAGGCATTCGACAACGGCGGCATGCTCTTCTCGTCTATCGCAATGGTGGTAGTTTCTGCTGTGACCATGCTCGCCTTCCACCTGCTCCTGGCCTGCAAGGCACGTTACGGTGGCGGCTACGGTGAGATCGGCGAGGCTATTTCCGGTCCCCGCATGCGTTCTCTCATCCTTGGTTCCGTCACATTATCACAGATCGGGTTCGTGTGCTCGGGTATCGTGTTCGTGGCTGAAAACCTCACGTCCTTCCTACGGGCCGTCTCCCCCGGAGACGACAACATCATGTCCGCCACGACGCTCATCCTGATCCAGGTCGTCGTGTTGATACCGTTGTCATTCATCCGAAACATCTCCAAACTCGGCGCCGTCGCGCTCCTCGCCGACGTCTTCATCCTCATCGGCATCACGTACATCTACTACTACGACATCGCCCACATCGCGGCCCACGGCGTCAACGAGACGGTCGTCATGTTCAACCCGAGCAAGTACACGCTCATGATCGGCTCGGCCATCTTCACCTTCGAGGGCATCGGCCTGATCCTGCCGATCCAGTCGTCCATGGCCAAGCCCGAGCGCTTCGAGTGGCTCCTCGGGCTCGTCATGGTGCTCATCACCATCGTCTTCACGGCCGCGGGCGTGCTCTGCTACGCCACCTTCGGCAAGGACACGTCGATCGAGATCATCAACAACTACCCACAGGACGACCGGTTCGTCAACGCGGTGCAGTTCCTCTACTCGATGGCCGTGCTCGCCGGCGCGCCCGTGCAGCTGTTCCCGCCCATCCGCATCCTCGAGGGCGCCTTGTTCGGGCAGCACCGGTCCGGCAAGAGGAGCCTGAGGACGAAGTGGAAGAAGAACGCGTTCAGGACCCTGCTGGTCTTTGTTGTCGGCGGCATCTCTATCGCTGGCACGGGTAATCTCGATCGCTTCGTCGCGCTGATCGGGTCCGTCGCGTGTGTCCCGCTGGTGTACATCTACCCCGCCTACCTCCACTACAAGGGCGTTGCGCAATCCAGAGCGGCCAAGTTTGGCGACGTCGTGTTCATGGTTGTCGGGTTCGTCGCGATGGTGTATACTACGATCGTCACCATTGTGAACAGTTTTATGTGATGAGTGAAAACATGAGTGGGCGGGTATGTAAGTAAGTACTGGGGAAACGAAACACTGAGAGATTCTCGACAGTCTATACGGGATATACTTGCATTTTGTTTTATTTTTCGGACGGGAAAAGTTTTAAGATTTAGAGACGATAATGTCTTTCAGTTATCATGAAATGCACAGCGCTTTATATGCATGACGTTTAGGTACCAGAAAAAAGGGGGTTTGTATCATTGGAGTTTAGGTTAGGGAGATTGGAGAATAACAAATACAAAGTAGGTATTATAAACCAAGCCTTGAACAATGCTTAACCTAGTCAATTGGAGAAGCACGTCCTGTTGATAACATATAGAGGTTAGCTGTTTGAGGCTGTGTTGTTAAACACCGGAGATTTGTATAACTAGATAATGTTTCTTAACTGCAACTCTGGAAAAAACGGCACGAGACAGGGGATAGAGATGCGTATGGCGTCATTGTGCATTTTATACCTAGCTCTAGGGGCCTTACCAAGTAGACTTAACCATGGCTATTCACTGTATAACTTGTTGACTTTTCCAATTTGCAAGAAGAGTCTACATGGATAGAAACTTCCTGATAACCTTGACTTAAAAAGGGTGAGAAATTCTTGTACTTGGTATGAGATAACTCTTGCTTTTAATATCTGAGTGGAAAAGTTATAGACGAGAAGTCCTCTATTTGTTTTGTTTTAGCACGGAGTAGATACTTAGGTACTAGGCTAGACAGTGGCTTGAAACTTTAGCGAGTGCCAAGCATTCTTGCTAAAGATTGGTGGGACATGGCTAACCTAGCGGGTTTGAACCCCCCGCAGTTAATTTTTCATATGCCCGGCCGGCTCCATGTAGACTTCCTAGTGGAGAGTAGGTATCGAGGATGAGCAGAGCAGCAAGCTACGGTTACTCTTGCAGTCAACAACAACAAATAAGAGGTCACACGGGCATTGTGATTTCTATATCTCAGTTGGGAGTATAGATTGTACCCAGAAGTGTAATTGTAATGTATGCTTTAAACACATACTACAGCATGAGGAAAAAGCAAAAGAAACAAATTGGAAGAAGACTGAGATGAAAATTAACCCCTATTCCCAAACCTACCACCAAGCAACACTTAAAAAAAAGAGCCGCTTGCCGATGGTTGGAAAAGTTTAAAGGTGATCAACACCCACTACAAGTCTCTATGCATTAGCAGCCTTTTTCTTAGCAAGGGATATCCTAGACTAGTAGGGTCATTGGTGAGCATCTTGCTCTGTCGCACAGTGTGTCTGAGCTCCCTTGGTTCACCAGCAGCGGCCGATTCTTTGGAATCGAGGTTTAAAAAAGTCAAAATCGATCAGCGGGAGAGGACGGGAATGAGACATGGGCTTGCTTGCATAAAACCCTGAACCTGCAGGATAATGTGAGAGGTATTGTATTTGTAGGGAAGAGTCCCCCGCTTTTTTCTTAGGGCCCGAGGATCTGTTTGAAATTCTATCTATCTACATCAAATTCGATAACGACCAGAGTACCTAATCCTGCCGTCCCGCGCTCCGTCATTGTTCATCCCGAGCTCTCTTGATTTGGCACAATTTTGTAGGATTCTACTGTTTTGTTACTGCTAAACCTCTTTATGAAGCGCCATAGGTACTGTCGACGTATTGATCGGCGGGATCAGACAGGGATCTCATACTTTTAACCTAGGTTAATCCGTCTTTCTTGGCCTTACAGAATAACACAACACAGCTGGGGATTGTCTATCTATTATTTCCCTTCTCCAATTCCAGTTCAAGTTACACGAGCAATACAGATTGAACTCGCTCAGGTCCACAAACAGCCGTTGCGAGCATAATCAATATAATGCTATCGGGCCCCCTGTGCTCCCAGTCGTCTTGCACCATCTCCAGTATTCCTGAGCTGAGTTCGCTCTCCGGCTCTCAAACATGGCGGCAGCGCATCAGCCGCACGCGTCAAGCCAGAGTGAGCCCGGCTCTGGCTCCGGCTCCGTGCCCGATCACGGTCACGGTTCCGGCATAGTAGTAGCGAACGCGAAGGACGCGTCCAGTAGCAACAAGGCGGATGCGGAGGCCAAGACGGATGCGGACTCGGTCCGTCTCAGCGACGAAGCATCAGACGGCGACGGCGACGGCCACGACCACGACCAGCTGCAGCGGCACCTGGGGAACCGGCAGATCCAGCTGATCGCCATCGGCGGGACGATCGGGACGGGGCTGTTCGTCAGCATCGGCGGGGGGCTGGCCAAGGGCTGGCCCGCGAGCCTGCTGCTCGCCTACTCGCTGCACGCGCTCATGGTCTGCCTCATCAACAACTCGCTCGCCGAGATGGTCTGCTACATGCCCGTCAGCGGCTCCTTCATCCGCATGGCCGGCCGCTGGGTCGACGACGCGCTCGGCTTCCTCGCCGGTTGGAACTTCTTCCTCTACGAGGCCATCCTCATCCCGTTCGAGATCACCGCGCTCAACCTCGTGCTCACCTTCTGGACGGACAAGATCCCGGTCGCTGCGATATGCGTCGTTGTTATTATTCTTTACGCGTACGCACACTGCATACTTGCCGTTTTGATCTTCGGCACACAGAGTTTTTGCTAACTCGCGCGTAACAGCATCATCAATATTCTAGCTGTGCAGTACTATGGGTGAGTGCCGAAGTCCATCTCTCTCTCTCTCTCTCTCTTATAGTGCAATCCAATGCCTTTTTTATTGTTAATAAGAACTGCATTCACTTGACCACATTGCTTCGAGACGGGTGAAAATTTGCGATCTGACATTTCAACAGCGAGGCCGAGTTCTGGCTCGCCATGGGCAAGCTGATCCTGATCCTGATCGTCTTCTTCTTCGCCTTCATCACGGCCGTGGGCGGGAACCCGCAGCACGAGGCGTACGGGTTCCGGTACTGGTACAGCCCGGGCGCGTTCGCGTCGTACATCCACGAAGGGACGCTCGGCCGGTTCGAGGGGTTCCTGGGCTCGCTCTTCTCGGCCTGCTTCACCGTCGTCGGGCCCGAGTACCTGGGCATGGTGGCGGGCGAGACGGCGCGGCCGCGCACGTACCTCAAGAACGGCTTCAAGACGGTGTACTGGCGGTTCTTCGTCTTCTTCGTCCTCGGCGCGCTCGCCGTCGGCGTCGTGATCCCCTACAACGCGCCCGAGCTGAATAACGGTTCGGGGACAGCCGACGGCTCGCCCTACGTCATCGCCATGCAGAACATGGGCGTCACCGTGCTCCCGCACGTCGTCAACGCGCTGCTCGTCACGAGCATCTTCAGCGCGGGCAACGCGTACGTGTACTGCGCCATGCGGTCGCTGTACGGGCTCGCGTGCGACGGCCACGCGCCCCGCGTCTTCCGCAAGACGCTCTCGAACGGGATCCCCATCTACGCCTTCCTGGCCGTCATGGTGTTTCCCTTTATCTCGTTCCTGCAGGTCTCGGGCAGCACCGCGCAGGCCGTGACCTGGCTCCAGGCCGTCACCAACGGCGCCACCATGATCAACTACATCGTCATGAGCCTGACGTACATCTTCTTCTTCCGCGCCTGCCGCGCGCAGGGCGTCGATCGGAAAAAAGTGATGCCGTACTACGCCTACGGCCAGCCGTACTGCGCCTACGTCACCCTTGTGTACATGACGCTCATCGAGGGGATTTTTGGGTATACCGTCTTCCTCCCCGGCCGCTGGGACGTCGGCGACTTCTTCGCGCCCTACACCATGGCGCTCGTCGCCATCGTGCTGTATTTTGGCTGGAAGCTCGTCCATCGCACCCGCTTCATCAGCCCCCGCGACGCGGACCTCGTGTGGGAGAAGCCGCGCATCGATGCCTACGAGGCCGCGCTCACGGACCCGCCTACGAGGCTCCGGGATGAGATTTGGGGCTTGTTTACGTGGAAAGGGAAGAGGGAGAGGGAGAGGGAGAATTATATGGGGGAGGATGTCAGTTGACCAAAAACAGTGCTGACTGAATAGTTGTTGTGAGTTTTTTCTTTTGAGTTTTTGCCTCATCTGATAAAGCTTGGGGGAGGTTTTTGTCTATGGTATAGTGGGATAGCTGTTGCCAAGGTTGTCCTCCAAGTTGGGTTTTCTTCACATACCCTCCCTCCATATGACTGGTAAATTGGGACCGGTATAGTCTCGCCTTACTCCTTAGGTTACTAGATACCTCTACTTTTTGGGCACAGCACAGCAGGATACCCCCTTATATATCAATGTTGGATTTTTAAAACAACGGCTTGAACCTCAAAAGGCCGACAGCAGGCAGGCAGACAGAAAAACAAGCAATGTACCGAGGAAGTGTAATCAGCAAAATATTTACTCGTGGGTGACTTGTCTGTATTGATCAGGTAACCTAACCTAGGTTATGCGACAACGTGATAATATTTATCGAGACTATTCCAGGGGTTTGTGGAATGTGAAAAAAGGGAGTCTGTAAGGAAAGTTTCCCAAATTCAACCCAAGCTCACTCCCAATCGTTTATTTCGTTAAATAAATACTCCGAGCACATCATCACACAATCAAACAATCGATCCTCAACCCCCGAAGTCTCTCAAGCCACTCATCCCTCTCCTTCTCTCTACTTTCCCCATCCCCATCCATCCCCTTACCCGTACCCTTATCACCCGATCCCACCACTTCATCTCTAACCCCCCAAATCTCCCTCAGCGTCTCGAGCGCCGAAGTCAACATCCCCCAAGGGCACAGATCCCTCATAGCGGCCAGCCTCTCGGTGACGCTCCTCCGGTGCGCGTCCGACACGGCGTCCACGCCCGTGAGGAAGACGGGCCAGACCGTGAACTTGAACAGCGGGCTCGATGGCCGGATGCAGGAGAGCTGCCGCAGGATCGTCGACACGAGGCCTTCGCTCGTGGGGAAAGAACCGACCCGCTGGTGATGTCGCCGACCGGGTATCCCCGGTGCGACTAGCCATATGTAGAGACACACGGCGGCCCTGTAAGCTGCAGCGATGTGCCGTCGGCCGTCAAGCTCATGTTCGTCAGTGACGCCCAGGACGCCGACGACATGCGTCGAGACACGCGACGCCCATGCCTCGACGTCGAATGTTTCGGCTTCCCTCAGTAATCTGAGGTATTCATTCATCTCAGCCGTGTCTGGAGACCGCCGGCCACTGGCCTTGATAAGCTGTGTTATCTGTGCCGTCCGCAGGACAATGGTCATGAGATAGGCCGGACAGCTATGGTAGCTATTGGCCTCGGTCCGCGAGAGAATCCTCAGAACTTTCGCAAAATCCCAAGTCAGGAGTTGGGATGCGTACTCGTGGCTACGATCAGCGGTAGTCTGATGGGATGATGTAGTTGAGACCAACGAGACCAGCGCGCAGTTCCATATCAGATATGCTACTGTGTCAGAAGCCACATAGTCGCACGCAGAGAGAGGCACTCGACCGTCGATGCTCGAGATTGTTTCATATGTACTCGACACCGAGGGATGTGGTCTGCTCTCGGACGGAAGTAGGGCTGAGTCGTAATTGCCTGCAACATGCGCAAGAGATAACGTCGAGAGACCATGTATGGACAAGAGCCTACCTGCAGCAGTCAGATGATTCTGCCATTCTTCCTTCCCCGAGTCAATGAGCGTGAAGTTGACGAAGAAAAGGACAGTAGCCAATAAGGCGTCTTGGTCCGCCTGGCTCTCTTCGCGCCCATCGCTGCTCTTATTCAGCTGAATGATGTTTATGAGACCGCGTATAGCTTTTTGCCGCGCATACAATGCATCCACGAGCATGGCCCGAGCAACATGAGAAGACGAAGCCTTCTGAGCTGTTGGCCCACTAACTGCGTTGTAGTAATGCACCGCTGAGACGGCGATGATTATTTGCTGCAAGTGAGGATAAGTCTGGGACATGGGGATGAGCTCTCGAAAGGGGTTCGTCCCTAACTCAGCCGAATCGTACACGACCAGATCCTGACAAAAGCGCGAGGCAACTGTAGGTGAGCGTCAGTCTCAAGTCGTTTTCTCCGCCAATATGTGGATGAAAAAACGTACAGTAGGACATATACCGTCGTGAGGACCCGTTGAGATCCTGTACCAGCGGATCGGCGAGGGAGATCACGAACTGTTGTGTACCTTCATCTGCGACTTTGGCAAATGCACACAGACCACGAGACTCGGAAATCAAGCCAAGGTAGCCCGTGTGTGGAGCCAAGGTATGGCGTTTCTTCCCGTGATTTGTATCAGCCCCGCCGCCCGCTGCTGTGTCGGAGTCGACCCATCGGTATAGCTGGCCGTAGCCAAGACATCTCTGGCCCGTCTTGCTACACTTCACGCACGTCGGCACCGACCAATCGCACCGGAGCCGGCGTCTTCGGCAATTGTGGCACTGCTTCCGTTCATTCATAGACCATGCCAAGGAGCAAAGCTAAGGAAGGTAAGGTTGTCACTTCGTTCATGCAGCATCGGTTCTTAATGTACGAGAAAGACAAGGATCCAGGTTTCAAGAGTGACCCGCGGGGGCGCACGAAAGAGATCCCACCAAACGAAATTCGTGTCACGCAAACAAGAGCCCCGAAATGTACTGCTGTATGTACCTAGGGGACAGCGTCGTACTCGGCAAAGCAGGATGGTACAGAAGGAGGATGACAGGCAGGTATCTCCGGATATAGCTGTCCGAAAGCGCGCGTTGATGTGACCGAGCCGTTTTGGAGCCGCGGTGAGTGCATCGGGTTTTTTCACGACATCATTCTGCAGCCTTGACCGGTCTCAAGAGGTATCTCAGAAGCCGATTTGAGTGGAGGAATGCCTATTATGTAATAGTGAAAAGATGGGTCTGAACCGATCTCGATCTAAGCCTGATACGGTAGCCAAGACGCAAGTAGTGCAGATGATCATGGGAGGGAAAAAGGGAAAAAAAAAAAAAAAGCTGGGATAGACTAGATAGGATTAATAATGAAGATGGCCACACCCCTGTTCGATGTGTGACTACTCCTTGCATGCAGCATTCGTGATTCTTGCTTATGAGCAAACAAGGCCGAGTCAGTCATAGAAAAAGGGCAAAACTGTAGGAGGTACCTACTTACACAAAACAAAGCGCTGTGGAGTCACGAAGAGGTGCGGGCCGGTCATTACTAGTAATAGTCTAGTCTAGTCCAGAGATTTCGCCTGCTTCGTCCCTTCCCGTTGCAAAGATATCCCGTAATCTATCTAGCAGATCCGTAGCCTGTAAGTTTACTTAACTTTAGGTAAGTGTGAGGTAGGTAAGGTTAGGTAGGTACCTACTTATACACACGTATGGCCACTACACCTCCTACATTCGCTTTCCTCGAGATGGCGGGGTATACTATCCTTGGGATCTCGAATCCCCGTTCACCACCACCACCAGCTCGCGAATCGTCGCTGGCTGTCATCATCCCGTTCTTTGTTGCTACGGCATCATGAGTGTGAGTGTCCTGGAGAAAGGCGTGTCAGCGCCAGCTCCAGCTCCCCAACAACGCGATGATGTCGAACACACAGACAACAACAACCGAGCAGAAACCGGAATAACAGAAGATGGAAAAAGAACAGAGAACCCGGGGGGCAACAACGCCGAGATCGTCATCATGGACCAGGAGACGCTCGAGCGGCTGGCCCGACAGCGCCCGGCGTCGTTCCACAACGCCCTCTCGGAGATCGGCTTCGTGGCCTCCATCACCGTGTCCATGATGATGTGCGAGTTTTTCGTTAGTGGCTACAACATCGTACAGCCCGAGGTCGGCGCGGCCCTGGACATGTCGGACGACGTCAAGACGTGGCCCGCCGCCGTGGTCAACCTCACCACCGCCGCGCTCCTGCTGCCCTTTGCGCGCCTGTGCGACCTCTACGGCGGCCGGTACGTCTTCCTGGGCGGCCACGTCTGGGCCTTCGTCTGGTCCCTCGTCGCCGGCTTCAGCCCGAACCCCACCGTCCTCATCGTGTGCCGCGCGCTGCAGGGCGTCGGCTTCAGCGCCTTCCTGCCCGCCGGCCTGGCCCTGCTGGGCCACACGTACCGGCCCGGCCCGCGCAAGAACATGATGTACAGCATCTACGGCGCCTTCGCCTGCGTCGGCTTCTACTTCGGCATCATCTTCGGCGCCATAGCCGGCCAGTTCCTGAACTGGCGCTGGTACTTCTACATCGGCGCCATATTCGTCTTCCTCGTCATCGTCGTCGGCTTCACCACCATCCCGCGGGACCTGGGCGATCACAACGAGGATGCCGTCATGGACTGGTGGGGCATGGTGACCGTCGTGCCCGGCCTGGTGCTCGTCGTCTTTGCCTTCAGCGAGGGCGGTCATGCCGCGAACGGTTGGCGCACGCCGTCCATCTTTGTCACTTTCATCGTTGGCGTGCTTCTTCTCATAGCGTTCGTCTATATAGAGGGCTGGGTAGCGGAACAACCCCTTCTGCCTCCGGAGCTGTTCAAGCCCAAATACATGAAGAGATTGTGTGCTGGCTTGTTTTGCTGCTATGGCGTTTTTGGCCTCTATCTCTTCTATGCAAGTTACTAGTAAGTCACCCCCCCGGTCAACATCCCGATCTGGAATCTGGACTGGCAGTACTGACTCGTCCGTCAGCATTGAGACCGTGCTCCATACCACGCCTCTCCAGACGGCGGCCTGGTTCATCCCTCTAGCTGCTGGCGGTTTCTTCTTGGCTGTCGCTGGAGGCTTCGTGCTCCATATTATGTCTGGTCGAGTCTTGATGATAATATCATCAGCCGGTTACATTTTATGCTGCGTGCTGTTCACCGTGCTGCCAGAACAAAACGACAACAAGCCGTCGACGAGCTTCCTGTTCTGGGCCTACGTATTCCCCGCCATGCTGGCGTCCACCATCGGCGTGGACATCACGTACAACGTCACGAACGTCTACATCAGCACCGCCATGCCGCGCCGTTACCAGGCGACGGCTGGCGCCCTCATCAATAGCCTGTTATACCTCGGAATAGCGTTCTGGTTGGGTATCGGAGACATGGCTATTGCCACCTACCTCATGAATAACGGCAAGGACTCGCTCAACCCCCGTGAGCAGTACCAGATTGCTTTCTGGACCGGGCTCGGCTTGTCCGGACTAGCGTTCCTCTTCATTGTCGGTGTGGACTTTGGACGGGCGGGCGCCCAGATGACGGCGGACGAGAAGGCGGAGCTGGAGACTGACGAGAACTAGGTGGAGACTGAGCTAAGTTAGAATGGAATTCTGAGATCAGGTCCGATACCTTTTTATGATTGCATTGCATTAAATGGCGCGACGAGCGGGACTGGGAATACCAAGAAAGATATAGACGTTACGAGCGAGGCGCTTACATACAGGTTGAGCTCAGATAGCGAGCTCTGATGTTGCTATGTTTATATTACTACGAAGCGTTGTTTTCAGTATTTTGCGCTCATTTGCGTGGATGTTTCCTCGGAGTTTCATTTTATCTCGTGCTCTAACTGGCGCTTGTGTAGCTGGAGATGTAGACATACTCTGATACTTACTGAAGCATCTTGCAGGTTGCCCATCTGAGCAAGAGTGAAGCAATTATACATTATAGTCCCAGCGCATTGGAGAGATCTGATGAAAGGGAATGGCAATGCAACGAGGCACAGGACGTGGGATGGGAGCGGAGATGACGGCGTTGATGTGGGCATATGTTGGTTAGACACAGATCATCCTGTAGGTAGGTTCGTAGAATATTTCACTACGGCAAACTCTACGAGCACTGCGTGACAAATGTTCACAGTCCACTACACCAGAATACAGCATGCAGGAAAAAAATCTCAAGTGCTTCATTGCAAGGCTGGACTGCTAACTTATTTCATTCCATTATTGTTGTACGCATCAGTCACTGCTAATAAATGACAAGCATAGCCTATCAGCAGCGCGACTCTCGTATCATGAACCATAACTCCAGACCATAACTCCAGATGTCTCGTCATTTCGTCATTTCCCTCGATCGAAGCAAAACGTTTAGCTGGAACCAGAGTGACTGGCCTTGCCGCCCTTGGAGGCGATTTCTCGAACTTCCTCCTTGGGGCTGGGACATTCCATCGTTAGTCTCAATGACCTCAATTCTGAAGGAATCTCGAAAGACTTGGTTGGGGCCCTGTGATGGGGAGGGAGGATGGGGATGGGGGCTATCGTACCGGTTGGCAAAGTTGCCCGGGTTGTTGCTGGCATTGTTGCCGTTGCCCGAGTCTCCAGTGTCGCTGGTCGACTCGGTGCCGGATCCACCACCGTGGCTAGCCTTACCACCCTTGGAAGCGATCTCTCGAACTTCCTCCTTGGGGCTGGGAGCATTTGGTCGTTAGCTTATATCATTGTAACTCTGATGGGAGACTTGAAAGGCTCGAGTCATGTAGGGAAGATGAGGTTAACATACCGGTTGGCAAAGTTACCGGGGTTGTTACTGGCGTTGCTGCCGCCGCCGGAGTTGCCAGTGTCGCTGGTGGACTCGGTACCGGAACCACCACCGTGGCTAGCCTTACCACCCTTGGAAGCGATCTCTCGGACCTCCTCCTTGGGGCTGCGAAGCGTTAGTTACAACTACTCTGATTGAGTTATTGAGACCTGAGATCACCGTACCGGTTGGCAAAGTTACCGGGGTTGTTGCTGGCAGAAGACATGTTGAAGGATGTGGATGTGTTCTGTATGAATGTGTTGTTTATGTGCTGTTGTGTGTTGGTTGTGTGGAAGTTGTGTAGAAGTTGTGTGGAAGTTGAGTGGTTGGTGTTAGTTGTGTTGTGGTATGGTTGTGAAAAGAAGTAGGTTCAGCGAAGTAGTGTACCACACGTTTATATAGACTCGGTGTGATTACTTGAATGCTCCAGAGTTGTGCAATAGAATGAATGTCTCAGCGTGCATCCGTCCTGATGTCATGGTAGCATAGAGGTGAAGAACCTCATGGTCATGACATCACAAGCTCCAAAAGCAATCAAAAATTCAACCAGCACAGTACTTTACTACCTAAGTTGCCATTGAGTATGGAAGGCACGTTCGATCTGATAATGGAAGGGCACATAGAATCGGGTTATGGTAGGCGCAGACGATCTCAATATGGAAGGGACACGTACCTACCGAGCATCTGTAGGTACCATAGCTTACCTACCTGTAGGGAAGTAGCTATCTATGTGCACCTGACAAAGAAGGAACACTGCGTCGATACCCATCTGTCTCAACCTATCCCATCGGGCTGTCGCAGCGAGGTGACGTTCAAGATCAACCTGAGCCAACAGTTGAAAGGTTTTGTGACGCTTACAGTATGATATTCCTTCCTATCGACTTTTACACTGTATGTCATGACACGGTACGGGATACCTGCAGATAATCTTGATCGCGCTCTTGAAATGACAGCTCATTTATGCATGTACATATATGTAGGTCTCAATCACCACAGGGCTGTTCCACCTACAAATGAGTACAGTCGGGAGAGGGGAAGCTGCAAACATGCAGCCCAACTTCCAAGTGATTTGCTTCGGGCCTTCGGCACTTGTGTTCCCCTGAGCTCAGGAAGACCAATGAGTTAAGTTGATTGTGGTAGTCAACATGTGTGGACAATCTTCAGACGTCTAGAGCCTCAGCTATCCCACCCTTCCACGTGCGGAGTGCTTTCGGGGCATGGGGAAGTGGGGAAAGATCGACAGGGCGTGAGAGGGCTTTTACGTCAATTGGGTGTCACCACTACGCCAGGTTGTAACGTGTAGAATCAATGAAGAGATGCCAAGTACAGGAAGCCACGAGTTGTTCCTGGTACATACTTCAAGTCTTTGTCACACATGGAATAATTGCTCCGGGCAGAGCTAGTACCATAACAGAACCTCCAGGCTTCTCTCAGCAGTTGACCAAGCATTGAAGAAAGTGCAAGTTAAGAACAGCAGGAAGCATCGTGCCATAGTTGAATTCTGCATTCATTTCGGTTTCTTTAGGAGAATTTATGGGGGAGCACTCCTCCCACGCACTCCTTCCCCGATTTGGCTGCCAAGCCCTGTCAACCTAATAGGTGGGCCTGCTGGCCTACCTACCAAAATTGTTAGCACTGTTAAGCAAATATCCCTCTTTGCCACCTACCACTCTGGAGGTGCTTAAAGCTATCACGAACACACCAACACATATACACACCCACACACACACACACGCAGTGGTCTATTCATGTAAACTCTCTCCTAATTACACGTATTGTGGCTAAAAAAACACCCCTTTTCTGCTACTTAGTTGCGTGGCTCATGGCCTTCATGACCACTCAGTTGTTGTTGTTAGCGCAGAATTGTAGTAACTGCATCTAAAGTGGTGTTGGCAACTCCTGTAGCCACTCTGCCTCCTAAGCCTTTCTGGCCTTCCCTAGATCCCCTGCCTCTTCTTGCTTTTAAGGCTCTCAGCAATATATTTTATTAAAAGGTATAGTTTATGTCACGATCGCCATGTAAGCATAACAGCTTGTATTGATACTATAGACGAAGATTCTAAACTAGAGAAGAAAGGAAGGAAATAAACAAAGGCGAAGGCGTGTCGAGAGTAATTGTACATTCAGTCGTAGCTTAGTCATCGCTTAGTCGTCCACCACAACCTCCAGCCATGATGTCAGTACGCACGTTCGTAACAGTTTAGATAAAGTATAATAAACTATAATTATATTGTTTTGATTTAATTAAAACAGTTAAATAAATTTACTTTACTATATATAAGTAAATTTAATTAAAATAAAAATTTAAATTAAATAAAAAAGCTATTTTAAAGTTAAAACTTTTAAAAATAACTATTTTAACTAAGCCTAGTGTCACAACCCAACAACGAGAGCCAACGAAATCAGCCCGGAGGGGTAGAAGGATGTTACGAACGTGCGTACTGACATCATGGCTGGAGGTTGTGGTGGACGACTAAGCGATGACTAAGCTACGACTGAATGTACAATTACTCTCGAC
>MU280960.1:0-45899 GCA_022385605.1 Xylariaceae sp. FL0594
TAAAACCAGCTGCTGACGCCGAGATCTCTGATGAAGTCCCATCCAGAAGCTCGGGCCATCATGATCCTCACTCTCGACATGGGGCGGCCGTTACAAAGAGTTTACAATAAATAGAAATTAATTAAAAGCTTTGATAAAGCTTAAATTAAGTTTAATAAAAATAATCTATATACTTCAAACTATATTATAATACTGGTCAGTACATTTTCTTTTTTTTAAATAAATAATAACTATAAATTATAGAATTATTTATTTAAAATGTGTTGCTATATACTTTAAACTATATATTATACCGGTTAGTATATTTCTATCCTTTAAATAAATAATAAATAATATTTTATAGATTTATTAAGTTAAAAACTAGTGCTATATACTGTAACCTATTTAATTACAAATTATTTAATAATTATATAATTTAAACCTATTATATATATATTGTTACGAACGTGCGTACTGACATCATGGCTGGAGGTTGTGGTGGACGACTAAGCGATGACTAAGCTACGACTGAATGTACAATTACTCTCGACACGCCTTCGCCTTTGTTTATTTCCTTCCTTTCTTCTCTAGTTTAGAATCTTCGTCTATAGTATCAATACAAGCTGTTATGCTTACATGGCGATCGTGACATATATATACTATTAAAATAAAATTTAAACGAAAAGTTGTAGTAACTTAGTAACAATAGTAGTAACTACTAGTAACCACAAATTTTTATAGTGTAGTAACAAGCCATACTAATACTACATGTAGTATTAGTTACTACATACTAATTGCTCAACCCTGATCCCGGACCAACGGAAGGATTCCCACATTTTGCCTCACATCGAGAGAGATGAACCATAGACTCGTGGTGGTCGACTGTGAGCAATACTACCCCAATTGGCCTTTGGACATGCCCAACAGCAGCAGAGCCTCACAGAGCAGTCCTTGCGTCCGCATGCAACCGTTCTCATTCGGTTGTAAACTTTCTTTAGAGTAAGGTTAGCAGAAACCCGTTCCTGTGGCTGGCCATTGGTAATGCGTGGGCCCGTGTGCCGACGTCATACATGCTCCCATAAACCGAAACTTATCCGTCAACATCCATCAGAGAAAAGGTCTCATACGTTAGAGGTAACACTGAATCCAAGCCCCCAGTTCTATCTACTTGGGAAGACCCAATTCCTCAATAATGAGCTCCGCCGCCTTCTCGCCGATGACCATGGCGATGTTCGTAGGATGTGCGGCAACATTCCGCGGCAGGACGCTCAGATCCGCAATCTTGAGACCTGTGACCTTGTAGACGCTCAGTCTATCGTCCACGACGCCATTCTCACTGAGCGGCAGCATCTTGCACGTGCCCATGGGATGCCACGCCGTATTGATGTTTTTCCTGATCCAGTCCTCGATGGCGGCGTCGTCTTCGGCCGTGTATTCGATCTTGCTGTTGTCTTGCACATCTGGCGGCCCCTGCAGTTTGTCCTGGGAGCAGGCAGCGTTGGAATCCGGCGCAAAGCGCGGGTGGTACATGGCTAGCTCGCCCCTGTAGACGGACATGCGCCGGGCGATCTCGCGCTGCGTCTTGTAGGCCCAGATGTACTTGGTCACGTCCAGCTTGCCCTCGTCGGACAGGAAGGCGGGGTCGAAGTCCGGGACGTCGTCGACGTTGGGCCCAGTCACGTGGATGTGGCCGCTCGAGACCGGATACATGTCGAAGTTGACGATGGTGAAGTATTGGCCGACGGGTGCCTCTGAAGGGTATCGAGCGTTTCTAGCAAGACAGTTACTGTCTTATAACATGGTGAGCTTGGTTGTGATATGTATTGCCTTACGCAGCTATCAAGGTTATCCCCATCATGGGCTTGGCCGGGTCGTTGGCGAAATTCCGGTCCCAATGGGCTTTGAAATGCGGCCCGAGGGAGTCGACGTCCGAAGCGCTGGGCCGGAGCTTGCCGCTACCTTCGGAGCCGTTCCAGCCCAGCAACTTTTTACTCTCTTCGTCCAGGGCGTCCATGTTGAGTCTCCCGTTGAGGAGGCCGTCGATGGTCTCGTGGACCTCGAGACTGGAGAAGTAAGGGGTTAGGGAGTTTTGGTGGTCGTCGTACGTCGCTCCAACCCCGGGGACTTCGGCGATGGGCTCGATGCCCGCTGCGCGGAGGATCTTTGGGTCGCCCACGCCAGATCGCTCCAGAATCAGGGGGGTCCCGAGCGCTCCGCTGGAGATAACGACCATCTTTGCCGCCTTGACCGTCCGCGTCCGCTGCCCTGCCGCCCCGGCCGGGACGTACACGACGCCGTTTGCTTTCTTGGCATCGTCGAACAGGACCTTGACCACCTGGGACTCTACTAGGACATGGAGGTTAGGATGGCGGCCATCCCGAAGGCGCGGGTGGAGGTAGCAGTGCGCCGTGTCCTGCCGTCGACCATCAGGAGAGATGTATCGCAGCGCCCGCTGAACCCCGTTGTGCGTATCCAGGTCGGCCATGTCCACGGAATCTGCCCAGCCCATCTGGACACTGGCGGCGATGAAAGAGTCGGCGAGGCGGCCGTGAGGATACGTGCCGGCGGACACGTGGACCGGGCCCTCGTAGCCGTGCTGCTCCCTGCGCCCGGGCCCGTGGTACGTCTCGACCTTCTTCATCAGCGGCAGCAAGTCTTCCGTGGACCACCCAGGTGCCTGCCAGGATTCCGCGTCGGATTTCTCCACCCGGCTGTACATCATCCCGTTGACAGTCGAGGTCCCGCCGAGGCCCTTCCCGACCAAGACGTCCGGCGCGCGACCATTGAGCTCGGCAGACGGCTTCGCCTTGACGGTCTGCATCCGGGGACTGTCCCCTTTCAGATGTATTCCATAGATGGCGGGGGTCGCAACGGTCGGGTCCCCGCTGCCGTCGAGGCCCTGTTCGATGACCAGAACGGAGAGCTTCGGATCCGCATCCGAGAGTCTCGAGGCGACGATGCAACCCGCCGTGCCACCTGTGTTTATCAATCAGTCTGCCCGTGCCGCTCCAAAACATTCGACAGGGGATGAGGTCCAACTTACCGCCGGCAACGATGACATCCACCCCATCGATTTCCTCGGGAAGTTCTCTGTAAAGAGGCATTGTGGCAGACTAGTCCTGCGTACGACTTATCACATTTATAACGAGAAGTGATGATTATGGTGGTTTGCCGTCCAGTGTCTACAGCGAGCGGAAGGCGAGAGATTTAAGTAGATGCCTTCGTCCCAACAAACGGAGAGTTGAAGAAGCGGAACCTACGGGATTGATTGACAAAGCGTCCGGTCGGTCCGAACTTCCAGGCTGTTACTTGCTTGCTTTCACATCCAAACCCCATAAACTCAAATTTGGGACACCCTTGCAAACACGGCCTATCAGATGCCTGCAAGGGATGCGAGAAAGCACTACCAACTACATGGTCACCGAGCGTGTGACCACCCTTTCGACCCCATGCTCGCACCAAACAAAATCTAGCATATTGCTGTACTGCAGCCAACAGATTCCGCTTGGGTATTCCGGCAGTCACTCGGTGTTTCTTAACATCTGTAGAGCCTGATAGTGCAATGCCGGAGAGTTACTGTCACCCATCTTACTGGTCTATCACGGCACTCGGTGTTGCTTGGATTTCATCTTAGAGACATTCTGAGATTTAAAGGGGAGGCATATGAATAATGAATGAGTCGATTAAAAGCTATGGCACACACGCCTTGTAGAAGCCGCTAGGTGAGATCCCCGTAGAATCAGATTCAGGGGTGTTGCTGGAAGACACCCCTCAACTTAAGTGAACAGCTTCCAGCCGCCGGGCACACCCTTCTGGAACAGGCCTTCAGGGTCATACTCCTTACTCGTCTTCTGGAGAAACTTCATGTTCTCATCACCGTAAGACGAAATCACATCCTGGTCCTCGGACGCGTAGTTCATATACACGTAATCCACAAACGTCTCCTTCTTAGTGGCGTCATTGCGCATCTTATCGACGGCGCTCTTCATAGCGCCCAGTATGGCGCCATCATCACCTGCGTCCGACCAGTAGGTAAGCAGGAGTATGTTAACGAGGGACGTGGGGTCTTTCTGGTCCAGGCCCAGAACGTTGTCGCCCTGTGTGGCAGACTTCTGGAGGAGCGATCGCGCGTATGGCTGCAGAGTAAAAGAGCAGATCAGCCCTTTACTTGTTAGCACGTCCTTGAGACAGGTCTGATAGATCTCAAAAGCGGCTTCAAGTGTCCGGACATCGGCTTTGACTGTAAGGTTCATGTAGGCAACTCTGTTTCGTGTTTAGCGCGCCCGTCTTAGGAGCCTATGAGAGGGATATTTAAGCAAAAGACCATAAGGAATACCATCACACACCTTCGGGACACATGTTGGTCTCGTGCTTGCTCGTCTGCAGCTTTAGTCACGTCGGGGATAAGTCTGATGGTGTTTTTCTCATCGATCTGGTCCTTGATGGAAGTAAACGGCTTCAAGACTTCAGGATCCGGGACTGGCTGTGTATAGTAAACTTGGTTCTGACACAGGGTAGTGGGCCCAGCTTGAGCCATAAATCCCCCGCTCACCATCAAATGAGTCTCTGGTGTTGCATCTGGACGTTGCAGCTCGTGGATGAGGGCTTTGATCTGGCTCGGGAAATCTTTTCCATAGTAGACCACACTACCACCATAGAGACCCCCCTGTTTGAAGGTCTTGAGATCGAAGCGAGTGACGACACCAAAATTGTTTCCGCCGCCCTTCAAGGCCTTCCACAGGTCTGGGTGGTCCTTTTGGTTGGCGTTGACCACGTCGCCTGATGCTAGCACGATCTCGTAGTTGACGACCTGTTTGTGCGCTCGTCAGTCCATATGATGATTGCGTTTAACTGTTACTAGTTAAAGGGGAGGGGGGGGAGAAACGTACGTTATCTGAAATGAAGCCTTCCCGGGATGAGAAGAAAGAGAGGCCTCCTTGTAGTGCCAGTCCACCGATACCATTTCGCGACGAGCGGCCACCAGCAACTGAAAGGCCGAGAGGGTCGAGTTTCTTGTAGATGCTCCCCCAACGCTCACCTGCGGCGATTTCCACGACCCCATCCTTCACTTCTATCCCCTTGAGGAGACTCAGGTTGAGCGTAATGCCGTCTTGGATGTTATTGCAGCCGATTGCGGGTTGCTGGCCGGCCCCGAATATGGCGAAGGGGGCCTCGCCTCGTAGGGCAAATGGTCGAATGGTCCGCACGAAGATGGAAACCTCTTCGACGGTCTTTGGACTGAAGATGGCCGCGGCTTGGTCTCGCTCGATCGAAGCGATTGATACGACCTGCTCAGTTCTTCGTACGCCTCGGTACCGCGAAGGGCAAACTGGCCCTGGGGAAGCTTCTGCTTCAGAGCATCGATGGCCTTGTCAACGTCCATTGTGCCAGTTATGTAGTCTCAATTTCCATGTAGGAGACGCGGAAAGGCAATTTTCAGGAATGGGAGCACAAATACACGAGAACGACAAAGAACCTCGGGAGGGGCATCACGTACTCGCCCAGCCCGTCGGATACCGGGGCGGTTTCCCTACCTCCTGTGCACAGCCTACTGTTTTCAAAATCATGAAGCAGCTCACTGCATAACCCTTACATGCCCCACTTACAATCAGCGTGTGTAAGAAGTACGTATTGAGAGATACACGATTCTAGGATTCGGAAGAGCGCGAGGTGCCGACCGTCGGCGGGCGAGCATCGAAACGCGTAGAACACAAGGCTTCTGGCTCTGCCCTTACATACATGCCATGACTGTCGGGTGTCCAACACTAATGTTTGCTTGCCCACGCCGCTTCAGACGGGTGGTCGAGCCGGAGGTACAACCATTCCCGAGACGAGAAGCCATACCTTCCGCCTGGCTCACGCGTCGCTTTGCCAGCAGAGTCGATTCATTTGGTTGAGTCTGTCCATGGGGACAGCGTATCAGCATCATTTTGGACCACGCCGACTTTTAAGACCGTGGCCCGGCGGTACGGACGCGAGGCCGGGAAACCAAGCAAAAGACTTGAGATCTCTCTGGTCACACGTTTCTACATTTCCGTTTCGACAGGGGTGAATCAGGCGGAGATCTTAAGCTTGGTCCAACAGTATACAGTTCATTTGAACACTGTGTAGATCGTCTGTACAGCAGTAGATGGTACCGTGTACAGCATACAGTGACAGGCAGATGAAGCTCTGCGCAACATCACGTACTTTACATTTATGATTCTGCAACTCATTTTTTGGCCAGTGAAGACTCCTCGGCAAGTTTTGTAACTACCTGAGCCAATCCCCACCATGAAGCCCTGATTCCGAGGCCGTCTGGGTCCCATGGTAAGAGACCTGAGAGAGGCAGCCGGTAAGTCGACAGCAACACTCAACACAGAATCTAACCTAAGTATAATAACGCCAATACAACCAGGATATGCCACGTACGACCATAGGATGCAGAGAACGCGGGGTCCCGTCCGCTCCCCCATAGCTAAGCTGCATACCGCCGGACTAGTAGTTGGGTCGGTGACGACCAGCGAATCCCCGGTGTTGTACGTTTTTTTATTTTGTTTGTCACTCTTTTGCAGTCACGTGATGACCACGAAACCAATTATTTCCGACCGAACTTGAGCCTGATCAGCAACCAGATGTAAGAAAACAAGGATTTCAGGAAGGTCAAGACAGGTCCTTGTCCAAAATGTCCGACTACCCTACTAAGAGTAAAAAACCGTAATGCATGGTTCCTAACTTCACGACTCCATGCAGCCTGCGTCTTCTCTCCCTGCCAGACCTTTGCCAGAGAGAGAGTATGAAATGCGGCCTGTTCGGCAGAATGTCCGATATGAGGACGGATCGTGGTCAGCGCGTCGCCAACCAAGACGACGCGGCCTTCGTGGAAGCTGGGAGTGGTACACAGGACGTCGTTCACCTTGGTGACGAACGGACTGTCGGTCTTGAAGAGCAGGTCGGCGACCGGCTCGGCCATCCGGGACGTGAATTTGGCGCGGATGCGTTCCCACACTTCTGGTCGGACGAGCCCGCGCGGGACTGTGTTGTGATGATGTCGGCCGTTGATATCTGTAAAGATGTCCTTCATCTCCGACGAGTCCTCGCTGACGTTATAGTAGACCAACCAGTTCAGAAGACGCTGTTCGGGGGTAAACCCTCCGTTGTCGGAAGGTATGACGTAACTTCGATATATATCAGTGGACACACGACCAGTGAGACGAGGCAGATGGTGTTCATTTGACGCACCAGATGCAATATGACCCTCCCAGCACATTAGAAACCACGCGATTGGAGAAATGCAGCTGCGACTCTGCGGACAAGGTCCTGTACGGTACGATGCCTCTCCAGACGACGTATCCCGAGTATTTCTTGACGGCTGGCGCTGCGACGAGCTTGCGGACCGTGGAGTGCACTCCGTCGGCGCCAATCACCAGGTCCGCCTCCAGCGTGGCCCTCTTCTTGGTCTCGACATCTTCGAAATGCACGGTGACTGTGCCGTCGTTGGCGTGCTGCAAGTCCGTGACCCGCTTGCCCGGGCGATATTCCGCCCTCCCATCTCCTTCCAACGGGGCGGGCGGACTGGGACAGACAGACGATGGGAGCCCGTCATAGTTGGCCCGCAGGACTCTATACAGAAGCCCCCAGCTCGACAGGCTGCGCTCTGCCTTACTGACCTTGGCCCTCGAGTACTTGCGAAAAGAGATGTAGTTGTACTCGCAGGGGATGGCCACGGGTACGCCTGTGCGGTCCAATTTCGTCAGGAGCTCGCCCAGGTGCGATCCAAAGGCGATGCCGGCCTCGTTGCTGCATCTCTCATTCCTGGGATCCTGCTCGAGGATGACGACGTTTTCGCCCCGGCGCTTGCATTGGAGACCCTGCATCAATCCAGCGAGGGATCCGCCGACCTAGAAGAAAGTGAGTTTGATTTGCGATGCATCTCATCTCGGGGTAGCGGCGGAAAAGAACTTACAATGACGATGGACTTTGGCATGACCGTCTGCGCAAGGTCTAAAGAACGTTAATTGGGGGAAGAAGATAATCAGAGTCATAAAAATTATCATACGCCACATCGCCGCGGCCCAAAGGGTTGGATTTATGACTTGTTCAAAGAAGGCCCTTCATCCCTTGCTTTTTCCATAAATTGCCTATTAGAGGAATTGTTTGTTGCTGTGGCGCTCCGGGTGTACCGGGTCCTGTTCCTCGAGCCTTTTGTTTGTAGAGGGTAGTCATCTCGCTTCAGTACTTTACTTTCTGCATCATTGCCAACTGAAGCGTCCAACACACAACCCATGTCTTCTACATCAGGGCCTCCAGGGTCTGCCAGTGCAGAGAAGATGGAGACCGAGCTAGTTCAACTTCGATCCCAGGTAGCCCCAGATCAAGAAAAGAATGTCGACAGCGTGCCCGAAGTCATCAACGATGGTCCCGTTGTGAGGAAGCTCACCGGGATCACCTGGTTCATTGCCATGTTTGCCCTTTATCTCCTCAACATTTCTTTATGCTCTCGACAACACCGTCTTAGCCAACGTGCGACCGAGCATCATCGACACCTTCGGGCAGATAGATCTTCTCACATGGGTCTCAGTTGCCTATCCCCTGGGGGAGGTAGGATCTAACCCGCTTTGGTAAGCGACTGCCTTATTTACATACCTACTTTACACACGTCTCTGTCTCTCGCTCACATCGTGACATACTGGGGCAAGTTGAACGTCCACTTCAACAACAAGATCCTCTACCTCATCACCCTCGCCATCTTCGAGGTCGGGTCGGCCGTGATCGGCTCGGCGCAGTCGATGGTGGCAGTCATCGTCGGCCGCACGATCGCAGGCTTTGGCGGCTCGGGCATCTATGTCTGCACCGTCAACATCGTTTCGAGCCTTCACGACCCCGGCAGAGCGGAACCACTACATCAACTACGTCGGCATCGCCTGGGCCCTGGGGACCGTCCTCGGACCCGTCGTCGGCGGCGCCTTTGCGGGCTCGTCAGCTACTTGGCGGTGGGCCTTTTACATTAACGTCGTTATCGCCGGCGTGACGGCGCCCGCGTGCGTGTTCCTGATCCCGTCCGTGCGGCCGCCCCAGACCAGGTCTTCGACGTGGTGGCAGAGGCTGAGGCGAATAGATTACGTCGGAGAGGTCCTCTGGCTCGGCGGCATCGTCACCGTCGTCACCATCCTGTCCTCGGGCGGCGCGTTATGGGACTGGGGGAGCCCCCGCCTCATCGGCCTCTACGTCGCAGCGGGAGCGGCCTGGATCCTGTTCTGGGTCCAGCAGCGCTTCAGCATTTTGACTTCCGACAGGATCTTCCCGCTCGAGCTCGCGGGGAGGTGGCACATGGTGCTGCTCTTCTGTTGGTCTTCTCCCACTATCGCAAACGATACCGTCACCATCTACTCCCTGCCCCTTGCTCTACCAATTCTCTTTCAACGACTCACCCTTATACGCCGCGGTCTGGACGATCCCCTTCATCGCCGCCCTCCTCGTCAGCGGCGGCCCGCTCGGTCCCTTGTTTCCCAAGTTCTCGGTCTACAAGGTCTGGTTCCTGTGCGCGAGCGTCCTGATGCTCGTAGCCGCGGGTCTGCTCTCCACCATCGACTACGGCACCCCCCGCGCCGCCATCATGGGATACACCGTCATCCAGGGCGTCGGGTGCGGGCCGGTCATATCGCTGCCTTTCACGGTGGGCCAGGCCAAGGCGACGACACCCCGGGCCAAGATGGCGACGACGGGCTTGCTCACGTGCGCGCAGATGGCCGGCCTGGTGCTCGCGCTCGGCATCGCGACGGCCGTGTTCCTCAACCGAGCCACGGACGAGATCGGCGCCCTCCTCTCCGGGGCAGAGTTCCCCCGATCCCTGATACAGGCGGCCATCAGCGGTGTCGGGTCCTCGGTCTTCGATAACCTGGACCCGGACACCCGGCGCAAAGTCTCGGCCATCGTGGCCAGGAATGTCGGAAAGGTCTTCTACCTCAACGTCGCGGGGTCCGCGCTCGGCTTCGTCACGGCGGTGTTGATGAAGTGGGAGACGCTGGATCTATCGGAGGAGGTGGAGGGTGGGCAGTGAGAGGTTTCTTACCGGGTTTATAGGTAGGGACGAGAGTTGTCGTCGCAGGCGTTGAGTGGTTTGTGTTGGATTTCTAATGTGCGGAATAATGGATGGAGGGAGGGAGGGGAAATAATAGCATGGGCAATTAATTCCCAGGCGATTAATTAATAAATAGGATAGACTGATACATAAATCGCGTCATCAACCAGCAGGGGGTCACTTAAGTAAATAAGAAGAACCAACCCCTTCAACGCGCTCGAAGCTGTAAGAATCGCAAATGATAGAGGAAGGAGACTATTTATTGGGGGAAGGGGAGGAACAAGCAAAAAAGCTGAACTATCAAGCTGCGAGCACGTCGAATCCCCCGTCCTCAAAGCCGGCCCGAAGATAAATTTAGGAAGACCATGTTGCAGACCACCTGGTATGTCAAGAGGCATATTTTCCTGCTGTATTCTTTGTTATCCTAACTCTGGTACCCACTACACGAGTACCCTATCCAAGACGTCCTCCTTAGTTTCCAACGGAGTCTGCACCTGCGCCGTCCAACTCACTGAGTCGGAGAGTCACGTACGAGCCTTGGCCGCGTCCTTGAGGGCCTGGATATCCCTCTTCCACTGCCCGACATCGGGGCGAAGGACGCGGCGGTCGTACGTCAGGAGACCGTTGACTTCGCCTTCGACATCCGTCGTTTGACTGTTTTTTTTTTTTTCATCGTCTCTGTTAGCACAGATGATAAAAAAAGAAAAGGGGCGGAAGGAAAGGGACGGGAAGGGAAGGGGAATACACACGTCCAGATGGCGGCAGAGCAAGCCCACTTCTTGACCTGGTCCAGGAGCTCGGACAGGAGGACGTGGCCGCGATAGTTCCACGCCTCGATCGTCTGGTCGATCTCGTACGTTTGGTTGATGGTGTTGATGGCCTCCTGCACCTTCCACAGGTGCTCGGCCGACACGTTCTGCCCGATGCCGCCGAACTCGCCCTGGATCGCGATCCGGTTCGGGTCGTACGGCGTCGACGCGATCGAGTAGAAGGGCGTGCCGCACTGCGGGTTCGCGTAGTGGTGGTTGTCGTGCCAGTCGCCGAACCCGTGGTCGTTCCAGCCCGAGGTCGCGTCCACCAGCCGGGTCGGGTCGGCCTGCTTGATGCGCGGCGTGAGGTATTGTTCCGGGTAGACCGGGCTCGAGAGCTGGGCCCAGCCTTCGTTGTAGATGATCTACGACTTGTTAGTCCATGTGCTCATCTTTCGCGAGTGAGGAAGAAATTAGGTACTCACCCAGGTGTAGATGCTCGGGTAGTTCTTGTGCTGTTCGATCATGATGCCCAGCTGGCGCTCCCACTCCTGCTGCTGCTCGGCGTTGGGCAGTCTGCTCGGGGGCATGCACGGCATGTCTTGGATGAGCAGGACGCCAAGCTCGTCACAGGCGCGGTAGAACAGGTCCGGCTCGACCTTGATGTGCTTGCGCAGCATGTTGAAGCCGAGGTTCTTCAGCTGCTTCAGATCGTACTTCAGGGCCTCGTACGTGGGTGCGAGGTAGATGCCGTCGGGCCAGAAGCCCTGGTCCAGAGTGCCGAACTGGAAGAAGAACTCCCCGTTGATCAGCGGACGCTTGACCCCCTTGATCACACCGCTGGAGATGGTGCGGAAGCCGGTGTAAGACGTGATCTTGTCATCGCCCACGGTGACACTCAGATCATAACTGTTGTCAAGTCAGTACAACTGGCCTCTAACTTGTAGAGACGGAGGACTACGTACAGGTTGGGGCTATCAGGAGACCAGAGCTTCGGCGAGGCCACCTTGAACTCAAAAGGTTGGTTGGCCTGACCCTTTCCGGTGCCGATAGTCTTGCCTTTACCGTCAATTACGGCGATCTGGACATTGTCCTTGGAATTTCCGTTGGTGTGGACGGTCACGTTGACTTTGACAAATCAGTAAACAGGTTGTAATCGAAGGAGAAGGAGGACACTCACCCAAACCATGCATATCAGCAGCGACATCAAGCTGAGTGACGTACTGAGTGGGCACAGACTCTAGCCATACCTGTGGTGGTGTTAGAACTGATTCACCTTCGATGTCTGAAGGGTCCTTGAGACATGGGCTGCAACTCACGCTTTGCCATATTCCCGAGCAGGGTGTATAAAAGATATGCGAAGGATTGAGCGTCTGCTTTCCAATAGGGATGCTGTATCCTGTATATCCGTCAGACTCATCAATACATCAGATTAAAAGGTAATAAAGATCATGATTCATTGGCCTTACCATCGGCATCGGTAGGGTCAAAGACGTCGACTCGTAGGGTGTTGAGACCGTCGTTCAAAAGATCGGTTATGTCGAACGTGAATCTCCAATAGCCACCGGTGTTGTTTCCAGCGAGCTTGTCGTTGACGTAAACAGTTGCCTGGTAGTCGACGGCTTCAAAGTTGATGAGAATCCTGTTGTTCTTGCCCTTTTTTAGGTCATTTGACACTCTGAACTGCTGTGTGTAGTAAAATTGCTGGGAATTCATCATGACACCCGACAAGGCACTCTGTTTGATAAGGGTATTAGTATCATATACTGAATATGAGGGCACGTGACAGGAAGCTTCTTGCGCATGCGTCATCCTGTCTGAGGCGTACGAAAAGAGACGATTAGGAATCTCACCTCGATGCATGAGGGTACGAGGATGTCGGCTCCGGTGGGATAACCAGCTTTCGACTTGCCCTGTCCCCATTGCCATATGCCGTTCAGGCTCTGCCAGCTAGATCGCTGAAGCTGGGGTCGAGGATACTCAGGCCATGGGTTTGTCCCGACCTTGTTGGTCCATGGAGTATCGAGAGGAGGAGTCTATCAAGGTCAGCAAGCCCGATATGAGAAAACACCGATGACGGATAAGAACAAGCTAACCTTGACTTGATACCCGATTGCCGATGCGGCTAAAGGGACCAGACCCCATAAGCTGGTCCGCATAATTGGCGTGGGAATAGTGTTATTCGAGATAAGACGGGGAAGGAATATCTGGATGGTCTCGAACAAAGATATATCTCGCCGAGTTATACGGGGCCAACTCATTGTTCTTATAGACGAGCCAGAAAGATCTAAATATCGCGAGGGGGCAAACTCCCAAACCCCTTTACACAAGTTGACATGTCATCCCGACGGTTCCAAGCATCCCAGGACCAGGTATGGGGTCGTCATAGCCTGAACCGTCTTTCCCGCACCTTCCCCTTTGATAGTTGATGGGGCCTTCTCGACCCTGGAGACGGCACACATTCCAGTCACTTGGCTAAGAAAAAGGAGGTACGAGTGACTGCGGTTGCGAACATGCAGTGGAAATTAAAGATGAAAAAAACGACATGCCCGCATCGGCGGCCGTGTAGCCAACGAAAGGACACACACAGGTATGTGACAGCGGGCAAGGATTGGCCAAGAGGGAAACATGGCCGAAGCCCTTTGAACTCGGGCTGGGTCGGCAGGCTAGATTCGGCGAAAAAAAGGGAGACTGTCCCCCATCTCCGGGTGCGGCACAGACAAGAACAAGAGTGCAAAAATGCCGGAAAGAGATCACATGTGGCAGGGGTGAGCAGAACGCATGTATGTAAGGCACGTCTGCTTACGAGATGGTCATTTCTCCTTTCTCGACGCATGCAAAGTGCGATCAGTCGTTCGAGTCAGGCCAGACGTCCGTCCCCAACATCGTCAGTTGGATGATGATCCACGATGACGGCAACCGGGTGGAGACCCGAGTAAGGGGGAAGGGGGGGAACAAAGCTCGGTTGAACTTGAACGATCGAGTGGGAGTGTGTGGGCCAGCCAGCCACTGCATACTTAGGACTATATTCTCCGTATTTCATATTGACCGTCATCTCTGGGTTGAGATATATATAAAGTGAGACGAGATGTCGTGTTAATGTACAGCATGTCGTGGTCGTGTCGCCCGGGCGTTATTTCAGACTCTGCCCCTTTTTCTCGTAGGTCTTGTTCTGTTTCGTAGCCTTGGGCAGAGCCTTAAGGTTAGGGAGGTCCATGGTGAGCTGAATTGGCCAAGATCGCCGTTACCCCTCAGGCACACAAAGAACTGGTCGCGAGGGCATGTACAGATGATTACACCAAATCTTAACCTTCGTATGCAACCTGTTCGTGCTACATGACCCCTATACGTTGCATATAGGGCGGACAATCGTCAACTTTTTAAGTTAGATAGTATGGTTGCATTCCAGTCCACGAGGTTTGTCTCAGATCTGAAGATGGGAGTTGCCATTGGCAAGGGAGTATGCCGACTGGCCTTGTGATCTCCCGTCCAAGTTACCTTGAGTTATGCTTGAATATGCTTCCAGTGGGCTCATGTGAACCTTGGAAGGTCATGCTCTGATGCTATTGACTGGTTAGGCGCTGTCTGCAGGTCCCTATCGTGTAGGTAATTTCAAGCTGCATATGCAAGCACTTTACTTTGCTGCATCCAGCGCCACACGAGGGCTCCGCTGGCAGGATAAAGGGGCAGTCATAGCTCTCATCGAGGAAGGACAGATGATTTATGTGCCGAACAGGGCGTGCTGTTGAATAATGAATCGACGCGACTCGTGATGAGATGAGTTTTGCACAACCATATTACTGCTGTACAGCGCTACTACACCGCGAGAAGCTAGCACGTTTTTGCTGATCAGAAGGGATCCACCGAGTCAGTAACGCGGGGTTAAGACGCGGGGCCCCGCACTTTGGCTTTCGGGAAGCCTTCTTTACTAGTCCCAAACCCTCTCCTTTTTTTTCTTTCTTTCTTCTTAGTTTCAAAGACCTCTTTTGTCCACGATCTAAGCAGGGGAAATTGTCCTCGGGCATTTAGACGAAATAATGCCGAGCTAGACAAATTCTAATTAGCTGCCGCTGTGGCTCAAAGGTAAAAGAGGCCTTGATTGGCAACCAAGCCATGTAATAGGGCCAATGATGCCTGTAGATGCCGACGCTCGACTTGGGCTTCTCCAACATTTAGGTCCACAAAGAATCAGTACCTCAGTTATTTACATGGGAAGGTGTTGGAAGTATTACTTGCATTTTTGTGCTTCTTTAATCTTATTAAAGCACGCAGGTAATGCAAAAACTTCCAATACAATCGGGAATATTGAACTTGTACACTCATTGCCTTGAAAGGCCAATGGTAACCGATGTAGAGCCCTTGCCCCTTTACTCTCTTTCAAAGAACACCGACCCATTTCTATCTAACCTAGAGCAAGGTTGTGGCTCTGACGGCTGACCAGCGCCCGCATTAGGCATTAAAAGGGGGGAGATGTAACCCTCCTGTTGGCTCGACACGGGACTGCGGCCAGCCCCATTTTCCTTACATGTCGTACGTGCTGCGGGTTCCCTTGTGACTATGCAAGGGGCATGACATGGGTAAGCAGCAGACCTTCCAAGGTTGATGGACGATGGTTAGAGGCTTGAGGAGTGCTCAGAGGTTGACGGCCCCAAGCTTTCAAGGTTAGGAACTTGGGATAGATATGCAGTGTCTCACAATGTCTGTAGAAATCGCAAGGCTAGCTACGGACAACACGTTACTACTCCCCGTGAGGAAGCATGTTCATTGCCTCGATTAATCAGTAGAACCTAACCTAGGTGTACATTTTATTCTATTAATCGCGCTGCCATGCTAGCCCATGATAACAACGGCAATGGAGCGACGTCCTAACGCTTACGGTATGGATACCGGTACCAAGATGTCTTGGTTAACAAGTTGATTCCGTCTCGCAAGTTCATAATCTCCTGGCTGTGCATGCTTTGTCGGGCCTTATCCTACCACAGAGGTTTGAGGCTGGTGGTCAAACAACTGGACATCCCGATATGTCAGAATTTGTTCGTCCATAGACTCCTTGGATAAGATGGTCCCGTGTCATAAGACACAGTCCTTCGGTATGATGAAGGGCAGCTGAGAGCAACTCACCCCATTGTTAAGTTCAACCCCCAACTTTCTCCTCCTAGCCCGTATGTTGCGCGACAAGCCGGCTGTTGCTGATTCGGTTCGGAGGAAGAAATCGGTAACAAAGTCGCTAACCCGCTAAAATTACATGTGTTCAATTCGTCAAGGAATATTGGAGTGTATCGGGAGGGACCAGCTCGTCCATCAAAATTGGCCGAGTCCCTGCTGGAACTGCACAGCGTCCCAAAATTGCGTCTCGGAGTCGTCGAGATCATCTTCCTAGTCTGCTCCGCGCCCTGTACTTCCAGTACTGGGCGGCCGTGAAGGCGGGGCCATCGTGGTGCCCGCGTCCCGATCCCTCTCCATGGCGACACCACCCATCAATCCCGGTAGGGAGTACGTCTGTTGCGTTGGTGCCTGTTGTGTCGGCACCTGTTGCGTTGTCGGTTGAGCGCCGCCGCTCTCGGAACCCTCGCCGATCTCGTCACTAGAGCTGGGGGCGCTTTCGAGGCCCAACACGGCGACCTCGCGCTCCACCCTCTTAAGCCGTTCTTTCTCGGCGGAGTCGATGATGTCGTCGTCGTCGCTCCACATCTCGTCGTTGTCGTCGACCGCCGGCATGGCCATCCGCTTCCAGAACCGGACCTCTTGTCTCAGCGCCTTCTCCCTGACTCGGCTGTCCCACCGTGCCTCGTTTTCCTCGACCTTTCGGCTAAAGTCTCGCACCAGGTCGTTCGCACGCTTCGCGTGTTCCTGCATGCCCCATATCTGTTCTCGCAGACGGCAGTTCTCCGCCCGCGCCTCGGCCAACTGCGTGCGGTACGACCGGTGCCAGGCCGACACGTCCGTTATGTGTTTTTGTTTGTAGATGCTGAACTGGCGTAGTATGCTCTCGAAGACTTTGGCGTAGGTGAGCAATAAGGCGAAATTGGCATCTCGTGACATCTTGGCTCGGTCGAGGGATTCGGTGAGGATGGATAGCATAGCTTCGAGATTCGGCTCTTGAGCTGCAAATTGCAAGTCAGCACAAGTCTCCAGACGTTGAAAGGCGTCGACAGGGCAAAGGAAGGAAGCAATACACAAAACTTCATCCGCGATCTCGCCCAGCAGTTCGTCGTTGCCCAAGTTTCGTTCGCGTGCCCGGTTCCGTACTCGTCCCAAGCCAGAGACTATGTCTTCCGTCATCCGTCGGTTATCAGCAAGCTGGCGGGACAGTTCCTCGACCATGTTGTATATTATGTTCAATTCGGCCTGGTGACCGGCGGGAGTCGGCCCAAGTGCCATGGCGCCAGCCGGTGCAGCGCCGTTACCCTGCATGGTTTTCGAGAACGCTGGCTGGGTAAATACGATGTTGAGCTCGATGAGGGACGCCGAATTCTGTTATCTTTTGTCGCAGGGAACCCTGGGCAATTAACTCTAACCAAGAGGCTTATGAGGGTCAAAGGTTATCTGGCGTTGTTTGGATATCGATGGCAGTGCTGATCAGTACTGTTGGGTTTGGTTTGGCGATACTCTTAAGGTTACTGGACTCTAGTCTGATGCAAGACAGTTCAAGCTCGTGCTTAGATAATCTTAGTGCTATGACCAATCATGACGCGTACTTCTTCTCTTAAGTGGGGTATCCCTTCGACGTCTGAAGCTCAACTGCAAATTCAATCTGTTATTCTCTGCTGTCCACTGTCCATGGAGATTCATCAACAGCCGCTGAATGGACTAATTACGAAGCTTCAAACAAATACATTTGAATTCATTGCACAACACTACACAGATCCATATTCTCGGTCAGCTTTGGCACGAAGAGCGACCTGCAAGTGGGAGTTCGGAAGTGGATCGGCAGACCAGAGCCACTCCAACAGCCACTGTAAAATGCCACTCCAGGAAGCACTTCAGCTGGTGAGGGAAGGAGACGGTTGAACTTTCACCTGACATTCAAAGCATAGAATGGACTCAAGCTTTAGCCTCTTCTTGACCGAGTAAACTTCGACATCACTACGTACGTCGTATCCGCATTCCCCAGATCGCCTTCGGGCACTTGTTCGCTGAACAAGTGCTATTGTATGACGGACTATGTGACCATATGTCATACATACGTGCAAGATCAAGCCGGGGAATACCTTCCATGGCAAGGTAGCGTGGCCTTGTCAACTCGGCCTACAACACTATCACAGGGAGCGTCCAGCTATGTCGAGTTTCGCCGGCTGTCAGGAATATTCCATCAATGTTCTGCATATTGCAGACTGGTGTGGACACAGGAGATCGACAGTCCACTACGTCTGTTTCGACTCGAGCTCGCACTGATATGGACTACTCGGACGGACAAGCAGTCAATTGCACAGCCGTCTCGATGGGGCATCCCAACTTGCCCTATCCTTGCGCGGAGCTCCAACTCTGTCATATCCAGCTCAACATTGGATAACATGAACCTTGAGAAACCCGCCCGAGGTCTAGAAGCTGTCACGCGAAGGTGAAGACTTTAGCTCTGAACCCCCACGATACCGGCTCTCCCCAGCGTCTCTCCGGCGCTCGGCCTTTGATGGACATGTCTCATTGCATTTCCTCTCTGTGCTTGTCGTGTTCATTCAACTCGATATTTTCAGGAATAAATGAGAGTGCTCAAGGAAAATACCAAAACAGCGTCTGACTGGATGTCGGTACACTTGGGGAATCCATCCCCGGAACACCGTCAGTGACCGTCACTCTTGCCCTTACTCAGCATCCACCGAGTTAAAGCAGTCTCGACTGTACTGGGGCTGCAGGGAAGTGGCCTATCGTCAACTCGGGATTTGATGTCTCGTGACGGGAACTTTTTGCATGTTTACAAATCCGGGGTTCCCGGCAAGCTAGGGTTTTAACTTTATCCTGCATGTCCTTTGCATACACACATATTGACAGTATACAGCCTTGCGATCGTTATCCATATAGAAGGGGCATATTCATCTTGCCGTACCTCTCCCCCTTCCCCCTCCACTCCTTCTTCTCCCGTTCTTCACTTGTCACTGGTCTTTCTACTAAAGTACTAGCATTCGTTTCGGCTCTCTACTATCATGTTTTCCTGTCTACCGTATACGCACCGTAGCAGGAACTGAATTGACCCTTAATTAGACGATTAAACATACACCAAACGAACGCCCTTGTACAGTCTTTTCAACGATGGCCCCTTCGGATATCTTCAACATCAGCACCATCGAAAATGTGGCCGCTCCTACCACCCCTCCGCCGACGCCCGATGTGCCGGACACGACGCTGAGACAGGTCATCTCGACACGACAGTTCGTCTTCATGGCCCTCAGCTCCTCCATCGGCGCCGGCTTCCTCGTCTCGACAAGCCAGGCCCTCGCTGTCGGCGGACCGGCACCGCTGCTCATCGCCTTCGCCGTCGTCGGCTTCTCCGTCTGGATCACCATGTGTGCGCTCGGCGAGCTCTCCACCAGCTTCCCCGTCAAGGGCTCCTTCTACGAGTTCTCGGTCCGCTTCATCTCGCCGGCCTGGGGCTTCGCCATGGGCTGGAACTACGTCATGAACTTCGTCTTCGTCCTGCCCTTCGAGCTGATCGTCATCGTCATGTGCGCCCGCTTCTGGAACCCGAACCTGCCCGCCGAGGAACTGGTGCCCGCCTGCATCGTGGGGCTCGCCTTCATCTACGCCTTCGGGGCCCGGTGGTACGCCGAGGCCGAGAACATCTTCGGCGTGCTGAAGATGTCGGCCATCGCCGTCTTCGTCGTCACGGGCCTGCTCATCCTCTGCAGGGCCGTGCCCACAGACCCCCGCCCCGCCTCGGAGCTGGCCTACAACAGCTGGGACACGTCGGCGTTCAAGAACGGCGGCATCGGCTTCCTCTTCGTCTTCATGTCCGTCGGCGTGGCCTTTGGCGGGACCGAGATGCTCGGGCTGACGGCGGCCGAATGCCGCTCCCCCAAGCGCGTCATGCGGCTCGCGAGCGTGCTCGCCGCGGGCCGGATCTTCTTCCTCTACTTCGTCCCGACGCTGATCCTCGGCCTCATTCTCAAGATCAACCTCGACGGGAGCGGGAGCAAGGCTCTCATCAGCCCGTTCGTCATGGCCCTCGCCGATGCACGGATCTCCGTGCTGCCCGACGTCGTCAACGGCATCATCATCGTGTCCATCTTCAGCATGGCCAACGCGAGCATCTTCGCCTCGTCCCGGGCGCTGCAGGCCATCTCGACGCGGGGCATGGGTCCCCGGTTTTGCTCCCTCGTGTGGCGCGGCAGGCCGGTCGGCGCCTTGTCCGTCGTCTTCGCCTTCTCCCTCCTCGCGTTCGCCAAGGTGAGCCCGCACGGCGACGACGTCTTCGTCTGGCTGCTCGCGCTCGCCTCGTGCTCCAACTACCTCACCTGGTGCTCCATCTGCGTGTGCCACATCCGTCTCCACCTCGCCATGAGACGCCAGGGCCGGTCGACGTACCCGGCCTCCTATTCATCAGCATCACAATCATCGTCTGACCCGGCCTCTGCTGCTGCCAAGGAGACGGGGACATATCGCGCGCCCCTCGGCATCGCGGGATCTGCGTTCTCCGTCGTCGTGTTCCTCTTCGGCCTCATCGCGCAGGTCGTCGCCGCGGTCCGTAGTCTGCTGCCCTCGCCGCCGGCCGTGGCCTCGAGCTTTCTGGGTCTTGTCGTCGTCTTTGTCTTCTGGGCCGGCTACATTCTCTGGAAGAGGGATTGGACGCTCATCATCCCGCTCGATCAGATCGATCTCGGGCCGAAGGAGGAGGTGGACCTTTCGTTGTCTTTTACAGAGGGTGGGCGTGTGTAGGTGTGTCCGCTGAAAAAGTGAAATCTCGAAAGGAAGATTGGTGGGTGTCTAATTCCAACTGATGGAGGTTATTTACTGCTCTTTCTGTTTTGGAGTCTGTAACAGAAACGTTGTGGAGTTATAGGCGGCGGTATCCAAGTTTTTTGTCTATTTTGGCTTGGAAAGGAGTATTGGACAGCGATAAGTTGGGCTTCGATATTAGGGAAGTTGCCAGGTATTTCAATGTTTTTCTTATTTGCTCATTAAGATCTCCATCAGCGCATCACAGTAGCCATCCATACTACACACAAAAAGGATTCAACATGACTTGAATCTCAACATGACCACTTGACCTAATCACACAAGCAACCAAATTCGCCCACCCAGCCTCAACGCCTGTCAAAACACACAAACATTCACATCGTAAACAACAATCTCATCTCCACTCTTTCTAATTTCAAACAAGAGAGAAAGGAGAAGAGGAAAACAAGGGGAAAGCAAAAGCAAAATCACGCCTCAACAGCAGCAGTCCTCCGCAAAAGCCCACCACGGCTCTTATTCCCCGAACTGTTACTCTTCGGCCGAGCGAGCGTGTATTTCGCAAAGGCGCGCGCGAGGGCCTTCTTGCAGCTGACCTTTTGGCTGCCGACGAAGCTGTCGACCGTGACGGCGATGGCGCGGTCGATGTCCTGCGAGGAGCAGTACTCGGACAAGCGCATGCGGCAGAAGGCCTCGGAGATGCGGATGATTGCCTCGAGGTGGCGGACCTGATGATTTTGTTAAACATGGCCTTATGAATACGTGGCGAGGGGCAAAACATACAGTAATCGGATACGCCCCCGTAGCAAGAGACTCCCGTCGCATGTCGGCGAACAATCTGGCGACTTTATCCTCGTCCATGTGGAGAAGCTTCGGCTGGCAGTGCTCGCGCGCAAAGAGGATGTATTTCCTGAGTAGCTCCTGCGGGATATCACCTTCCTTCTTGACGACGTCTTCATCCCTAGAAGCAGCCTCGGCTGGCTCCGAGTCCTGCTCCATCTCATCCTGGGAATCCTTCACTCCGTGGCTAGGATGGCTCCGGCTGTGCGAGCCGACGATGAAGCGAGCGAGACGCTCGTCTTCGCTGGGGTCGACGGTATCCCGCACGACGCACAGGATGTCGAAACGGGATAGGATGGGCTCCGTCAGCTCGACGTTGGCGGAGAAGGGGATGGTGGAGTTGTAGCGGCCGCCGATGGGGTTCGCTGCGGCTATGATACCGCATCGCGCCTGCAGGGTGGTGACGATACCTGCTTTGGAGATGGAGATGGTCTGCTGTTCCATGGCCTCGTGGATGGATGTACGGTCTTGGTCGTTCATCTTGTCAAACTCATCGATGAGGCACGTTCCTTTGTCTGCCAGCACCAACGCACCGCCTTCCAAAGTCCACTCGCTCGTGAGAGGATCGCGACGGACACTGGCTGTGAGACCAACGGCTGAGGCGCCTTGGCCAGTGGCAAAAACTGCGCGATGAGCCGTCTTCTCGACGTATTTGAGCACCTGGGACTTGGCCGTGCCCGGGTCACCGAGCAGGAGGACGTTGATGTCGCCACGGATGTGATGGGAGCCTTTGGCAACCTTCGCGACGCCGCCAAACAGGGACAGGGCCACGGCGGTCTTGATGTCGGTATGGCCGTAGATGCTGGGGGCGATCGAGTTGACGATCTTATCGATAATCTGGGGATCGCGGGAGAGCTTGCGAATCTCTTGTTCATCCTCTTCGGTCAGTCTGAAGCCAGCCAGCTGATCGTGGGCCTTGACGATGTTGTTCGCCTCGAGGATGGTAGCGAAGACGGGGAAGCCGTTCCGGTTGTTCAACTGGGCGTCGTAGTTATTTCTATAGACGCCGGTCACCTCGATCTCTTCACCGGGCTTGGCCTTGTCGATCAGGTCCCACAACAGGATCACCTCTCTCGTTCGGGGGAGACGGCCTGCAGGGACTGTTCCGGGGGACTCTTGAAGAGTGAGCTTCTGGTAGTTTCGGTAGATGGTCTTCTCCGAGTTGATGGTGAAGGGGCCGCGAGACTGGCAGTTTTGACAGTACTTGATCTTGACTTCGGCGTTTGACTCTTGCTGGAAAGGACCGAGCGTGACGCCGCATTTTGTGCAGTCAAACTTGACGTAGTTGAGCTGGGGGAAGACGCCCGTGCGCCTCGTCACCACACCGCTGACCCGGACGAGGCAGTTGAGATGTGACTGTCTGAGCTGGCGGAGGGTGTAGTGGACGGGGAGGTCGAAGATGCGGACGTGGATGTCGGAATGGATACGTTCGTAGTCGGGGTAATGGAGCAGGACCACGTCCATGGCGACTTGGTCAAACAGAACGAGCATCTCCTGAGGGGCATTGGCCAAGAAATAGGCGAGAATGGCCTTGGACGACGAGAGATGGTCGTACGAGACTTCGAGCGACTCGGCGTTGATCTCACCGAGGGTCCGGATGCGATTTCCGTACACCGAAGAGCCACTCTCGTCGGTATATTCGGTGAGGAAGGCCTTGAATTCTCGTTTGATGGTGCGCTGCACGGCGGGCTGAGAGACCCAGTCGGTCAAGCTGGACGCCTTGACATCTTGAAGCGCTTCGAGGGACAGTTCCTCGTCCATGATGTCCTGGTCCATCATGTCGTCGGGGTCTTCGTCGTACATGCGACGTCGATGTCGTACTTGGGCGGTCAGATCGATATCGCCATCTTCGTCATCGTCAGGCAGGAAGGCTGCCGGTGCCGTTCTGCGGGCAACCTCTCTATCTCTGCGGTTCAACCGGGCCTCTAGCCGTCTTCTCTCGCCCAGATCCATGTCGTCGTAGTCACCCTCGTCATCGAGGCCTATCCGCTCATACTCATCGCCTTCTTTATCTTGGTAATCCCTTTCGTAACCCTCTCGGAAAAGGTCGACGTCGTCCTCGGCCATCTCGTCAAGGTCATCGAGATCGTCCGGCACTTCGACATCTTCCTCGATATCGTCGTCGTCGTCATCGCCACCGTGTGCAATGTTGAAGGCGGGAGGCGATGAGGGCATGGGGCTGGAGGCTAGAACGGAGGATCCATCGCCGCCGGCGCGGGACCGCTTGCGACTCGTCCGGGGAGGAGGGCCACGGTTGGCTGAGCTCGGATTGCTTCGTAGTGGAGAGGAACTGCGGCATGTTAATCAGTCTTCCAGGACGGCATTGCGGGAGGGTAGAAGAACAGTTCAATCGAGGACTTACTCCATGGTGAAACTGTCTGCCCGTTTCTGTGATGAATCTGATCAATTGACTACGCCAAGGCTAAGGGTCTTAATCCAGAGAGCGGAAATGAATGTCGTACTTTTGATGTTCATGAAATGAGGGAGTGTTGAGAGCTGTACATCAGGAGTCAGGCCAAGATTTGCATAGGCAGTTGCATCGAAAGGAAGAGGTGGGGGCAGTTAAACCATTCATGAATTTGAAGACGCGTCAACAGCACGCTAGGGACGCGAAAGACGTGTAAAGTGGCACTTGACCTTTTTGGGAAACGATTACAAAGTGTCACATAATGTAATGCTGTACTGCTGTACCTGCAACATTCTTGATCCTATCGTAACTCGCATTTTGCCATAGCATTAAAGTTACTGATTGTAGACAGCCTCAGACGATATATAACATTTTGTAGGATACTATCATCAATCAAGATAGATGTTTCTGGACCTATTAGAGGCTTACGCAAAGACAAAGGCAGGTACTTCTTGTCCGTCCCTGAGGTGACACAGAGGTGGGTATCTGTAGTTACAGACCTTCAGCCTTCCGTTTTGCAAACTTGCAAACTTCCCAGACAATCTTTCTTCCTCTTGAATCTGTCAACAGTTTATGAGCTGCCCTACCGCTCGTATCGATTATAGTTGAATCGGAGTAATAACACCCTGATAACGCCTCTCCTCAACGCGGTCGCACCACGGCTGCCATCACCCCTCGACCATGGCCCAACCATCAGACGACGGGGCCGGTGCGGCCAACGACCTTCAGAATTCACGCCGCGATAGCATGTCCCAGGAATCGGAGGATTCCCAAACGGCAGCCGACTTTATCAGAGATCAGATGCAGCTGGAAGCTGATGCTCGGGAAGCTCTGCCTTATGTATATCCCCCCTTCTTCCCTCCCTGGCCTGTACCATGCATCATACTAACACTGCTGCCTGCAGAGCATCAAAGAATGCACAAAGGCCCTCGGAAGTCTTCGGCAAAACGTATACGCCTGCCTCACCTGCAATCCGCCACCCTCGAACGCCGACGAGCCCTTCGACGCCGCTGGTATCTGCTACGCTTGCTCTGTGCAATGCCATGGCGAGCACGAGTTGGTCGAAATCTTTCAGAAGCGGAACTTCACCTGCGACTGCGGCACGACGCGTTTCAAGCCGGATCAGCCCTGCACTCTACGCCTCAACCCCGAGACCAACACCAGAGGGAACGTCCATTCCGAGCAGCCCGACCCCAACAACAAGTACAACCAGAACTTCCGCAACCTGTTCTGCTCCTGTTCCGTCAACTACAACCCGGACGAGCAGAAGGGCACCATGTATCAGTGTCTCGGGCTGGGCACACACGAGACGGGGGGCTGTGGCGAGGATTGGTATCATCCAGGCTGCCTGGTAGGGCAAGGACCTAGGTGGTTCGAGAAGCTGCCCAAGAGAGAGCCTGTGAAGAATACGACCAGCAGCACTCTGGCACCAATATCCGAAGACCCGACACGGGAAGGGAATGGTGACGAGCAGACACAGGGTGCAGAAGAAGAGACGGTCGATGATGACGATGATGTTCCCTTGCCCGAGGGTTTTCCCGCAGAAGACGACTTCACTCATTTCCTCTGCTACAAATGTGTCGAAGCATATTCTTGGATTAAGCGATATGCCGGAACTCCGGGCTTCCTTCCAGCTGTCTTCTTCAAACAGCCCTTCGATGGCGAAGAAGCAAGTGAGGCGGACGAGAGCTTGTCAAATAAGAAGAGGAAGTTGGAAGCAGACAGCGACGAAGTTGAGGATGAGCCTACTAAGCGTGTAAAGACGGAACCAGGAATCGAAGGCGACGGCGACGCTCCTCAAGTGAAGGACGAAGTCAAGGAGGACGAGCCAGAGGCCCCACAAAAGGCAGAATGCAAGTTGACTTCGCTCCCCCCCACACCGGAAGGCGTGTTGTCAATCTTCGCAAAGGAGGATTTCCGCGACCACCTGTGTCACTGCGCTTCCTGCTTCCCCAACCTCAGACCTCACCCACAGCTTCTCGAGCAAGAAGAGGAGTACGAGCCGCCCCTGTCAGATTCTGCTTCGGAGAACGGGTCGACGCTGGGCAGCGGATCTCTATACGAGCGTGGCGAGTCGGCGCTGAGGAACGTCGATCGCGTACGCGCCATCGAAGGCGTCATGGCGTACAATAGTCTGAAGGAGAAGCTCAAGCCCTTCTTCCAACAATTCGCCGAGAGTGGCAAGGCGATTGGTGCCGAGGATATCAAGCAGTATTTTGAGAAGCTCCGAGGCGACGACAAGGCGATTCAGGATGCCGGGGATGCCGCCGAGGATCATCGCAAAGAGCAGAGCGGTTACTGATTTCGACGGTGCTAGCCACGGTCACTCTGCTGGTGTGCTTCAGATGACAATCGGATGGCTGGCCATTGCGATTACCGAGGTATGAGGAAGGGACATGAAATGGATGATTCGCTTTGCGTTGCTCTATTATTGCTTAAATCTATATACTGGGGAATACACGACATTATACCTTCTTCACACTTTTCACGCCGCCCACAACTTCACCACTGCTGCCTTGGGCTGAGGCCTGGACTTGTCCGGTGTGAGCTGCAGGGCCAACCTTATCAAGTTGCTGGCCTCTGTTCCCAAAAACAAGGGCATCCTCAGCTTCTGTCCCTCGGCGAGAGCCTCCTGTAGCTTCTCGTCCACGTCCTGCAGACTGTCGCCCGAGGCAGCCTCGCCGAGCTCGTTGGTCTCGAGCACCTTCATGATCTCGGGGCCGGCGGCCTCGAACACCTTGGAACCACCAGCAGCGTTGACGCACAGGTCGTAGACCTGGTTGAGGTCGAGCTGGCACCGCTTGGCGAAGGCGAGCGACTCGGCCGTGCCGCAGAGGTAGATGCCCTTGAGCAGCTGCTTGACGAGCTCCAGCTTCTTGGCCTTCTCTTCGTCCGACAGCGGCGACCACTTGTTCTCGGGCGCGCCCTCGCTGTACAGCCTGATCAAACTGCTGTCGTCGTCGGCACCCCAGCCGCGGAGGAGACTCGAGAAGTAGACCTGCTCGGCGGTGCCGACCATGGGGGTGGGGTAGCCGGCGCGCGCGGCCTCGGAGGTGATGATGCCGGCGTCCTTCAGGATGATGGTGATGGCGCTCGCGACGGGCTTGAAGTCGGACAGGACCCTGGGACCGCGGTGGCCGAACATCCAGGCCCAGGCGTCGGAGGCGACGATGGCGTCGTACGTCTCCTGGAGGTCGAGGCCGAGCCTCTGGGCGAACCCGAGCCCTTCGCCCGTGGCGAGGATCTTGACGGCCGCGAGTACCTGGTGCACCATCTTCATGTTGCTGCCCTGGCCGATGCCGCCCTCGACGATGTACAGCTTCGAGCTGTCGGACAGCTCCTGCAGCAGGAACCGGGCCTTGTCGAGCGCGGCGTCCACACCGCCGGCCATGATGGACAGCGTGCCGTCGGCGGCCCTGCCCGCGCCGCCCGAAACGGGGGCGTCGACGAGGAGGACGTCCCCTCTGCCCCGCGTGGCGAGTTGCATGGCGAGGCTCTGGACGTAGCCGCAGGGCACGGTGGAGCAGAGAAGCAGGGAGGCGTCCTTCTCGAACGCGTCGATGGCGGGGTTCTCGCCGTCGAGGAGGACGGACTGGGCCTGCTGGGCCGTGGCGACCATGCACACGACGTAGTCCTTGCCGTGCACAGCGTCGGCGGGCGAAGAGGCGGTCAGACCGCCTGCGGCTTTAAACCTCTCGAGGGTAGGGCCCCAGACGTCGAAGCCGGTGACGGCGTACCCTTGCTTCACCAGGTGGGTGGCCATGCCGAAGCCCATGGCTCCGAGGCCTATGAAGGCGATATCTGGTTTGGATGTCATGTTTTTATCGTCGTATTAGGTGTGTGTGGTTTTGGTTATTGTGAAAATGAGGTTCGTTGGGTGTTCGAGGATAAGTGAGTTAAGTTCGATATGAGAGTGGGCGGATTGGTGATGAGTATTCTGTTGTGTCACAAGTTAGATGGTGCAACCACACATGAACATATTTCACGAGAAGACTCACATCAGTTGAAGAGATACGGAATTGACACCCAAGGAATGATGGGATAGGATAGGACAGAGCAAAAGGGTATAGATTATGTTCAACGTTTCACAAATCCTATGTGACGTACAGGTCGATTCAAGTAATAATACTATGGATGTATGGCACTGTCTCGGTTCGGCCTTGACGTTGCCCCAGTTTCGAGATGGAGGCTAATGTTCATACCAAGCAACCTGTCACGCGAGAAAGGCACCGATAGGGTAAACCGATGACTTGGATTCTAGTCTAGCCTTGATCTATCTCTTCTATACGAAGTAGACTACAGTATACTATTTAAAAAAACCGACAAGACCCGGGACGCTTAGCTTTACTGGGGAATTCGAAAGAAGGGGGACAAAGATGAAGGAAGGGGGACAAAGATGAAGGAAGAGGGAAAAATCTGAGAATGACGCATGACGCCAGACGGGGCCCGGGAAGCGGGTAACGTAGGTACATACCTTTTAGCGATCTCGCATCGCGTCTTTTTCTCGAACATTTCTTCCATATTCTTTTCCCTTACTTCTTTTGTACTCGTGATCTTCTAACGATGCCCCCTTGTAACTTGTACTAGTCTACCTAAGCCCCTCGAATAATCTGGAGCCCCTCTCTCTTCCCCACCTTTTGTCTTACCCCTCCCCCTCCCCCCAATTTTCCCGTCTGTCATTTTTTTTTCACCCCCTCATCGATTGAATTCTTCCGGCCCTGCGAGTGAGCACGTTCCTTGCATCTGCGTCTTACTTCGGGATGTGATACAGGCAGTAAGAAGGGCGGGTTTTGTTGAAGTCTTGATCTTTCTTTCCCCCTTGCTCTCTCTCTCTGGACGTCGAGGCAGCAATGGCATAATCTTCATCTCACTAGCTTGCCAAACTGGTCTAATCTTCAAAACGTTTTCTCAAAACCTCAAGGACTGGCCATCTGGTTAACCCGAATAAAGGATACCGACATACGGGAGACATGCCCGCCAAGTAACCTAGGTTAGGTACTTCCACACGTGTGAAGAACAAAAAAGCCTGCTCGGGCTCTAGTTTAGCCAAGCTACCTACGACATATCCGGCCGGCCCTTTGATTAATGAAATTTTTAGCTTCCGCGGTGGACTGACATTGTACGTAAACTTTTTCCTTTACCCCACGTTAGTGGAGTTGCTGTCTCGTTTCTTGAATCCTTGGGGATACCAATTGACAGTTAGTAGTAGACTTGGGGGTTAACGTGGTGGTGACACCGGCTCGGTAGGCAGGAATACCATGATGTAGGTCCAGTAACCGGCCTAGCCTATGTGGTTCGTCTCATATCTTTCGCGATCCCGAAGACAATCGGTACGTGCCGGTAAACTGTACTACTGAGCGTGTATTCATACCCAGCTATACCCACCGACATAGGAGCTGTTGTGTAAAAAGGTAGTCGTATCTGTATACTCACCTTTTCATCTTCTGAATCACCATCAATCAGTCAGTCTTCAAGGCACACTTTATCAAAACCGACCTCACCGGGACTCATCCTTCATACCCTCTGAACCTCCCCAAATCACCCAAAGATCACCAATCAGACAAAATGCCTAGACCCCCTCTCTCCGAAAACAGGACGATGAAGATCCTGAACGCGGCCCGCGACGGCGGGTACGGTGTGCCGGCCATGTGCTGCTACAACATGGAATCCATCATCGCGACCGTCCGCGCGGCCGAGGCTGCCAACTCGCCCGCCATGGTCCTCTTGTTCCCCTGGGCGATCGAATACGCCGGCGAGGCGCTGGTCCGTGCAGCCGCCACGGCCGCCCACTCGGCCCGCGTGCCCGTCTCCCTACACTTGGACCACGCGCAGACGCCCGACCTCGTGCGCCGCGCCGCCGACATCGAGGACGGGTTCGACAGCATCATGTGCGACATGTCGCACTACGAGAAGGAGGAGAACCTCGCGCTCACAAGAGAGCTGGCGGCGTACTGCCACGAGCGCGGCATCGCCGCCGAGGCCGAGCCGGGCCGTATCGAAGGCGGCGAGGACGGCGTCGCGGAGACGGCTGATCTGGAAGCCGTTCTCACCACGCCCGAACAGGCCCGCGAGTTCGTCGCCACGGGTATCGAGATGCTGGCCCCCGCCTTTGGCAACGTGCACGGCGAGTACGGGCCCCGGGGCATCCGGCTCGAGTACGACCGCCTCGAGTCCATCAACGAGGCCGTCGGCGACAAGGTCCGGCTCGTGCTGCACGGCGCCGACCCCTTCGACAAGGACATCTTCCAGCGCTGCATCCGCGCCGGCGTGAGCAAGATAAACATCAACAAGGGCATGAACAAGCACTACGCCGCCGTCCAGGAGCAGATGACCGGCAAGCCCCTCACCACCGTCATCGAGGCCGGCACGGACGCCATGCAGAAGGCGATTGAGAATTACATGCACGAGCTGGGAAGTGCGGGCAAGGCTGTGCCTCAGTAGATGTATACCTTTAGAATTAAATTTTAGATTTTAATTATTTTTGTCTTGTAATCCTTTTTGGCATCATGTGAATGTTGGGTCGATTTTATACCACAGCGTTTATAAAATATGGTAAAATAAAGCCAGCAATGCATAAAAAAGAAATATCTCTAAATATACCAGCAAAGACAATTCTCAAGAATTAAAACAATGTTTTTATTTTTGGAAAATAATTGGTAATTTTCTATAGAGAAATTATACAAAACATGCGAATATTGTTCAGAACAAAAGTTTTAAAAATTTCGGTTGTCAAAACAAAATTATCTTATTACCAGTCAAAACCGCTAAATACAAAAACCACATTCTCAGCATACTTGGATAGAGTATCAAAAAGAACAAAAAAAGGAACCCCCAATTCAATTTTAGAGCGACAGCCCCTCCTTCAACCCCTTGATGACGACCATGGCGCCCCAGGCACCGGGGTCCGGGGGCAGGGCGCCGCCGTCGGCCTTGTTCTCGCCCGCGCCGACGTAGGTGGCGCGCCCAAGCCTCGGCCGCAGCGTCTTGGTCCTCTCGGCGCCGGCAACGGCGGCAGCGACGCCCTCGTCGAAGCTGCCGTTGGCGGCCAGGCCCTCGCCGAACGGGATCAGCGTGTCCATGACGGTGCGGTCGCCCACCTTGGCGGGCGTGTACTGCGTCAGGCTGTCGAGGGCGGCGCGCACAGCTACGGCCCAGAGGTTGGAGATGTTGCTGCTGCTTTCGGAAGAGTGGTTGTCTACGAGGGCCGTGCGCAGGGCGACGAAGAAGATGCCCAGGATGCCGCCGAGCGTGCCGCCCATCTTGCCCTCGAGGATCTCTTCGACCTCGAGCAGGACGGCGCCGACGGATCCGGAGCTGGCGATCTTCTTCTTGCCGTCGAGCGCCTGCAGCAGGTGGTTGGCGCCCGTCTTGAGCGTCTCGCCGCAGTCGCCGTCGCCCATGACCGTGTCCCAGCGGGTGAGGTCGGGCTCCGACTCGATGAGCCGCTCGCACGCCGTCCGCAGCATGCGCTCGAGCAGCGCTGGGTCGACTTTCAGGTCCGTGGCGTCGTCGATGACGTGGCGGGGCGCCGGAGGGGCCGGCACGAGCTGCTCCTTCCGCGACGGCCGCGGCCCCGCGCGGGCCTGGGAGCCGGCCATGGACTCCCAGTGCGTGTTGGTGCGGGCGTCGAAGAAGGCCTTGATCTCGTCGGCCGAGTAGGAGCAGTTGCGGGCGGCGGCCGAGATGTTGACGACGGAGACGGAGAAGGCGGGCGCGTTGAGCGACGTCTCGAGGAAGCCCGAGATGACGCGCACGGGCCGGTTGTTCCACCGCGTCTCCATCTGCTCCAGCAGCTCGTCCACGAGCGCGCCCATCTCGAGGTACGACATGCCGCCAAAGTTGCTCACGAGCAGGGCCGTCTCGTCACCCTCCTCGAACTTGACGTAGCCGCGGATCGGGTCCGTCTCGTCCAGCAGGTACGTCAGGATCGTCTTGACCAGGTCCTCGGGCGTCGGGATGGGCGAGAGCGCCTTGTAGCCGGGCTCGTTGTGGGGGCCCGTGCCGATCTCGACCTCGTCCGCCTTGGTGTGGGCGTGTTCCGACCGTCCCGGCACGTGGCAGTGGTCGAGCGTGACGGCGATGGAGACGATCTGCTGGGAGAAGGCCAGGCCGAGATCGTAGACCTGGTCGAGCGACGCGCCCGCGCCCGAGGCGCCGCCCATGACCTTGAGCACGCCGAGCTGGCCCGCCAGACCCCGACGTCCCACCAGGCTGCCGTTCTTGCCGACGGACACGTCGTCGCCGCAGATGATCATCCGGCACTTGTGGCCCTTGGCGTTGGCCTTCTCGGCGGCCAGGCCGAAGTGCAGGCAGTCGCCGGTGTAGTTGGTGACGACCAGGATGGTGCCCTCGTCCGAGGGGACGGTGTCGATGCCGGCCACGATCTGCTTGGTGCTCGGGGAGGCGAAGATGTCGCCGGCTACCGAGGCGGCCAGCAGGTTCCGGCCCACGTAACCGGACCAGGCGGGCTCGTGACCCGAACCGCCACCGCTGATGATGGAGACCTTGGATCGGTCATACTCGGTATCGTACACCACCCTGTTGGACTCGTCGAAGGCGAGGGCGGGGTTGTAGGCGATCAGCCCACGAATTCCCTTGTTGACGAGGCCGTCTAGGGAATTATACAAGTGACGTGTGGACATGATATGAACTGATATGCAGAGAAGACACGAGAGAGATCTTCAAGGAAGGGGAAGGGGAAGAGGAAGAGGAAGAGAAAGTATTTCAACCTGACCTGCACAGGGCGTCCCAACGAACGAGTGAAAAAAAGGGTGTGGATGATGATGACGATGAGCAGGAGGAGGTGAATGTTTGTGTGAGTGTATATGTGCCGCACGTCTACCGAGTAAACAGCGCAGGGGGGGGGGGGGGGGGTCATATAAGGCAGGACCAGGGAACAAGACGTGCATTATGTTCATGCGGAGATCGAATGGAGATTAAGGTCTGGTACGGCATGATGCATCTGATTGCCGGTTACAGACTACGGCCTCTCTCTCTCTTCTCTCTCTTCTACACCATACCTAATATTACCTACCTACCTGTCAAACTACTCCTTGCCCCGTTGACCCAGGACGAGACGAGTCTCCCGTTCGATGTTGGAAGCGTCTAACTTTGACGCCAACTAAAAGGCTCGACATGATAAAGGTAAGCCGTGGGTTGATAGTTGCCACCAGTCAAGTCCGCTTGTAGATAATCGTCAAGAAATTCGAACGTCTGGACCCAACCTCGTGGATACTTTCTGTCGGTGGGGGAACGATCATCACAAATTATGGAGTCGACCATCGGAGATGCCGGCCGCTTCGAGAACAGAGACACGACCCGGAATGCTGGACGTTCTTACGATAGGCAGACGCTTAGGTTAGACTTAGGACATGTGAACTTGTGAAGGGAACTTTGGGGAAGGACTTTTGACCTTGTCAAGGGGTAAAGAAAGTGGTGCTAAAATGGTAAAGTGGGTGGGGAAGATGGGAAAATGCCAAAACGGTAAGGCTTGGCTTGGCTTTTATCGTCAAAGGTGTCATGTTTGGGGGGCATTTTGGGCATTTTAACCAGCGGTATTCCCAAAGAGGAAATCCGTCCTACCACTTTTTGCCATTCCTGCTGGAGACGAAACTTGTACTTGTATCCAAGGTTGCACACACCATCACGAGCAAAAGCAGGATAATTTTCTGCCGAGAAATGAATCCCCCCTGCGGAAATGTGCGGGACGTCGGTACAAGTCGACGGGGAGGTTTTCCGAGGTGCTACAGTAGCACCCGGATGTCTTGTCCCTCGAAGGGGATTGGAAGCGGTATTATTGTATCCTGCGGTATTATGCCGAGATGCATATTAGGTATTATTTCTGTCCATGGCCGTCGAGGTGGTGGTGACATTGTAACCTAGTTGTCTTGTGTCCTTCTTTGTCGTTATCGTGAGATACTTGTCTATCGTTCGTCTTCATACCTACATTACTGTCTCATACTCTCAAAAAAGCAGACAAGATGGCCGCCCCTAAATGGAGAATAGCAATGGCTGCCGATGTAAGTATTCCCTGTTTCTGCGTCTCTACTGACCCCACCTCACGACACTCACACACAAAACAGGACGCCGGCGTCGGTTACAAGAACACCATCAAGGCCGACTTTGAAAAGGACCCTCGCGTCGAATCCATCATCGACGTGGGCAGCCTGACGAGCGACGACAAGACGGCGTACCCGCACCGCGCCGCCGCGGCCGCCCAGCTCGTGGCCGACGGCAAGGCCGACCGGGCCCTGCTCATCTGCGGCACCGGCCTCGGCGTGGCCATCAGCGCCAACAAGGTCAAGGGCGTGCGCGCCGTCACCGCCCACGACAGCTTCTCGGTCGAGCGGTCCGTCCTCAGCAACAACGCCCAGGTCCTCTGCATGGGCGAGCGCGTCATCGGGCTCGAGCTCGCCCGCCGCCTGGCCAAGGAGTGGCTCGGCTACGTCTTCGACACGTCCAGCGCGAGCGCCGCCAAAGTGGCCGTGATTGACGAGTTGGAGAAGAATCTGTGACGTCTTTCTTAAAAAGAAAATAGAGAATAATGAGATATGACGAGCGAGATTTCATAGACTACTATAATATTTGGAAATATTCCCAATATCTTCATCGTGTAACAATGTGACACGTTCTCCCATCTTGATTCTCCACATGATATCACAAGACTCGGAAATACAACTCCATTTTACAATTGAAAAGTCCGAAGCTAAGATGGTTCACGCGGACGACGGTTGCCAAGTGGGAAGATCCTGGTTAGGGAGTAATAAGTATATTAGAAGTAAACAACTCCAACCTTGACTTTTCTCCAACATCGTCACCAGGACATCTTCCATCTCAGGCACATTTTCTGCGCCCTCAACCCAGTCGCATCTCAAACTTTACACACCTACCAACCACCCTTCTTTTATTCTCCTCACCCGAAAATTGAAATAGAAAAAATGACACCTCAACAAAAACCCCGCCGTCTCATCGGCGTCTCTACAAAAATGTACTTTTCCCACGCCCGCACGAGAGAATACATCAGCAAAGTCATCCACCTCCTATCCACCTTGTCACCAGAAACTCGCCTCGCGATCGCTTCCACGACCGACGTGTTCGTCATCCCGGACCACGTATCCCTTGTATCCGTCATTGAGCAATTGCGCGCTTCCTCTTCCTCATTCCAGAGAGAAGAGCAAGAGCAAGAGAAAAAGATTAAGATCCTAGTCGGCGCACAAACAGCCCACCACGCCGACTCCGGCGCATACACGGGCGAAGTGTCTCCCGCCGTGCTCTCGGAAATAGGCTGCTCGCTCCTCGAGCTCAACCACGCGGAGCGGCGGCGTTTCTTCGCCGAGACGGACGAGAGCACGGCCCTCAAAGTCGCGGGCGCCGTCCGGAACGGCCTCGTGCCGCTGATCTGTGTCGGGGAGAGGAGCAGGCCGCCTGTATCCACTGGCAAGGATGAGAATGGGAAGGAAGAAGAGGTATTAGATGTCAAGGCGGCAATGCAGGAGATATCCTCGCAGATCGCCACCGCGCTATCTTCTCTTACCTCGGAACAAAAACAAGCACAACAAGTAATCCTGGCCTATGAACCCGTCTGGGCCATCGGCGCCCCGGAACCCGCCTCCCCGTCGTACGTCGTGGCCGTGGCGCGCGAGATCCGGAAATTGGACTGTTTGCGCGATTGGACTCAAAACAACAGTGTCAGGATCCTCTACGGAGGCAGCGCAGGTCCTGGTCTTTACCAGCATCTCAGAGACGAGGTCGACGGCTTGTTCCTTGGCCGTTTCGCACACGACCCCGAGATGTTTGTCAAGACTATCGTCGAGGTCGCCACTGTGTGAGGGTGATGGTGCTGCCGAGTTTGTAATATTAGAGTTCGGCACCTGAAAATAGTCACAAAATTAACACGACGAGCTACACGAGCAAGCTCCTTTATGTACTGCCCTGTATTCCGCTCTCCTCCTGTACTCTACTCTTATCAACAGGCCAACATGAGGAGGAGTAGATAGCACCTTGTATATACACGTTCCCTCTCTCCCCCATTCCAACCATCCTGCATCTCATCCTCTCCCCAAAACTCCCTTCCAACTCTCACCCGGGTATATATTATCCCCCCCACTTCACCTCATGACAATTCGTGGTATCGTATGTAAATGTAATTTTTCCAAATCTCTTCCCCTCGCCAAAGCTATGATATGATGGATATTATGCCAGGCCAGCCGCCATTCATTTCCGTCCGTCCGTCATTATGTGGAAAGATAAAGCAGATGGACAAGGTAATGATAAATATGTGGAGTGAAGAGTAGAAAGCAGTATTTCGTTACAAAAACGGGGTCTTAGTATGCAACAGTGATGACGCCAGGGAAGGATAATACAGCATGTATTATTCGGTAGGAAGGATTGAGGAGGTTTGGCGCTGGTTAGGTAGAAGATCGATAATGTGTTCTAACTGAGAACCCATTCACTACCCCTCTTGACGTACTTGTCGAGGAGCATTCCCAGGTCGCTCAGGACGAAGCGGCAGATGTAGAAGCCGAAGAACTCGGCGGCGTGTCTCGTGCACAGCTCGAGCCCGACCTGCGTCTTGTCGGCATGACGCAGACCAGGATCGTCAACTTGGCGCGCGATTTGATCTAGTTATCCGTCAGTACTTAACTTCTCATATATGTCTCAGAAATGATACATCTCAGAAAAGATAGACTCACCAACTGTTTGCGCAGCATCAAACAGACGCGCCAGGCTGGCCATGTAGTTCGCGTTGGGCCCGTCAAACTTTACCGAGGCGACGTCCCTCTTGGCAACCCTACTGCTGGGATGGGCCACCATCGGCAGGCTCGGCATGGAACCACCCGGGCTGACAACGTCCCTCTCGGCAATGCCGGAAATAGCCGTGCTCGATCCGTTCGCCTTGGCACCATACGTGCTCGCCAGGTTGACGGCAGATCCCTTACTCCTCAGTCGTCTCCAGCTGAACCCGCCGCTCTTCACGGTGACGCTGTTGTTCCTCGGCAGGGAAGGCATCTCGCTCGTGCCGTCGTCCTTGATGCTGCCCACACCTTGGCTTCCCACTTCCGTGCCCAGCCGTCTGACCAAGGTAGCCTGCACCGAGTCCAGGATCACCTCCAGACTCTCCATCTCGTGAAGGAGGGCGTCGGCGTCGGTACTGTCGACCCGCGCCAGCTTAAGGAGTGCGGCCGTGACGAGATCACACTGTGACACCTTGTCCTCGACGTTGCGCAGTTTTACGCCTTTGACCTTCCAGGCCTCGCGGGGGACAAAGAGCCGGGTACTCAGATATCCGCCACGTGGGTGGGCGAGGGTCTGATAAAGAGCACGCATCAACCAGAACGGTCGGAGCATCGCTTCCGACGGGCAGGGTTCGAGGGGTAGGGGAATGTCCGGGCTTTGTTGTTGCTGGAGGTGGGGATGGTAGCTGGACCGAGGAGAGTCGAATTGGTGAAAGTCGCTGTCAAAGAGGGACAACCCCCCCAGATGTCCGCCCATCTTCTCGGCGAAGGCCGACACGAGGGGAGTGGGCAGGGCGGGCATCATCGGTTGTCGAGAGACGGACGTGTTGGAGACCTGTCGGCTCAACGGGGTCACTGGCGACGGATCGTGTTCGTCGAGGTGCGATGCGGTAGACAGCTGTCGCGTCTTGAGAGATCGCAGACTGGAAGAGGAGAAGTTCTTGCGCATGCCCATGCCCGGTGGCACAGATGTCGGGGAACCGGCCTCGTGCTCCTCTTCCTCGTGGTCAGACAAAGGACTCATTGGAGCCGCCACCGCATCGGAAGAACTGTGTGTCCCTCTGACAGGTGACGACGGACCTAGCGACGAAAAGGGGCCACGGGTCGAGGTCGACGAGAGGGCTTGTTGTCGCTGTTGAGCAATGTAGCCACCGGCAGGCTTCGGTAAGGGGAACGAGGGCGGCGGTCCCAGCTTGGACGTCTCGATCTTGAGCTGCTTCGCATTCTGTGACGAAGAGCGGCGGCTGCGCATGCCGGCTGCAGATGAAAGTCTGTTATTGACCGGTGGTTGAGGGAGTGACTGGGTCGGTGGCGGCATCGACGGCGGGGAGGATGCGTTGTTGCCGGCCATCTCGCTCACTGTCGAGAGAGTCGTCGTCCCCGTAGGCGGGTTCGACTGCATCGAGCTGTGCCACGTCCGCGACGTCAGCCCGCTCGAGTCGGACTCTCGCGGCACGCTAGACTGGTGGTATCTGGAGCTCTGACTGAGTGCGAAATCATCCATCCCGTAGCTCCTGGCCATCTCATCCAGCATGCGCTCCTCCTCTTCGTCGGAATCGTTTGCGTCGAAAAACCCACCGCCATAGGTCTGTGACTCTTGGCCGACCGACATCTGTCTCTGCCGTTCGTGTTCGCGCGCCGCTTCGATCACCACCTCCCGCTCCACCTCGCGCACGCGTTCCTTCGCCAGCTCGACCTTGCGCCGGGAGAGCGTCATGCTGTCGTCCGCAGCCTCGTCGTACGTGGCCGGTCGCTCGTAGCTGTCATCGTAGGCAGCCTCGACGGCCGCGTCCAATGCTGCATCGAACTCGGCCTCTGTATTCCCGCTGGGCAGACGGATATGTTTCCTGATATTCCTCGATGAGGATCTCGAATGTGGCGACGAGTCCGCAGATCCCCCGGACTCGTTGATGGGGTCCAACCACGACCCTGATTCGTGACTGAGGTTCCGTCGATGTGATCGATGTTCGGCCGCCGCAGCAGCAAGTCGTTCTCTCTCCGCCGCAAGAGAGAAGTCTTGTCGCACGACGGGCTCGGGACTCGGCGGTTTCGCGGCAGGCGAGGAAGGTCGGAATGGGGATAACGGCGCAGGTAGGAAGGCATTGTCGGAGCGGGGTATCGTCAACGGCCCTCCTTCGAAATTGCGACGTAACGGTCCGGAGAACGAGGGGTGGAATGCGTCTGCACCCCTCGAGAAGTCGCTGTAGATCGTACCATTCGGCTCGGACGGTGCGGGGGGTACGGCATGGGATGAAATCTGGGGATTCGGTGACTCATCCCTGTTCGACCTCGTGAATGTCGCTGCGTCAGACCGATTGTCGACTCCAGCCATTTCGATCTGGACTCCGGGGTAGTGCAGGCCCGCAGTGTCCAAACTGTCCGGTCTCGCAGGCAATGCCTTTTCTTCCAGGGAATTTTCGGGAACCAGCGCGTCCAGCTCCTCGATACGGCTCGTATATGTCCGTCGCTATTCGTGTTAGTGATGCTTTAAAAGCCGTCCATTCTTACCAGAAACTCACAATAGCGTCCAGCTTCTTCCTGTCGTCCTCACCATTCGTCCTCGAAAGCACCTGCTGCAACAGCTCGCACGCCTCCACGTATGCGTCCCTCGCGTTGGTGTAGTTCTCGGCTTTATCTAGCTTGACGGCAGTGTTTGCCTTGTCCAATGCCCTGGAAAGCATGGCCTTTTGCGAGGGCTTGCCACTGCGCTCCGCACCTTTGGTGCTGGAATCACCGCTCCCCTTCGTCGCCGATCGACTCCTTGAATGACCTCTCTTTCCCCGGTCGGCATCACGGTCGCGTGTGACCGGCGCGGGCGGGAGGAGCGTGTTGTTCACGCGCATGGCGGGCGATGCCGTCCTCGAGGGGTTGGACAGGTCGCTCCAGAAATAGTCGCGCGGCTCCCCATTTGCGATGTGGCTGGCAAAGACGGAGTTTGGCGTGTTCAGGGCAGGGCTGGCGCGACTCATTGCACGTGGCGTGGGCGATCCGAGACGAAAGCTGCCCTGGTCTGTATCGAGAGGTGGTAATGACACGATCGGAGGTAGGTTCGGTGGCGGTGCGGATGGCGGTGGCAACGGCGGTCCTGAAAAGTGTGGTCTATCGTTTGCAGAGGCACCGCTTCCCGCTGGTGGACGGGAAGCGGAATCTCCGCGGGATCTCGAACGCGAACGTGGCTTCGGCGACGTGCTCGTGTTTCCCTCGGAGGGCCGTCGCTTGTTGAGCTTTCGGGGGGAAGAAAAAGCCAGCGAGTGCCTGTCCTGGACCGTGTCGGCGGAGGGTTGCGACAGGAGCCCGATCGAGTCGACACTCATCCGGCGGGAAAATCTCGACAGCTTCTGTTGCTGGGCCTGCTGCTGTTGGTAATGGTGATAGTCCCAGACGGACAAGCGACTCGAGGCGGTGGACGAGGACCACCGATTCAGGTTTCGCAGGCTGTCCCCGACGGCTCCTATGCTGCTCGATCGCGAACGAATCCGTTTGTGCGAGCTTGACCCGGCCGATTCAACTGCAGAGGCCGAATTGGGATTGGAGGTGCCCGGCTTAAGGGGGAGATTGTTTAGAGGGTCGAGAAACGAAGTCGCGAATTGAGCGTGCGTCGGTGCTTCGTGGAGAATGGCATTGGACGAATGGGAAATCAACGTGGGATCGGGTGTGGGATTGAGATTGAGATTGAGATTGGAATTAGAATTAGAATTAGGTGATACCGACTGTTCTGGTATGATGGCGGTTATTGGGTGGTTGCTGGTGCTGGTCGACAGGGGTAGTCGGGTGCTGCTGCTGTTGTTGTTGCGGGGCGGCGGCAGCAGAGAAGATACCCTGGGAGGTGCTGTCGGTGGTGAGGTTCGATTCCTGGGCGGCCGGGCATGCCAGGGAGGTGATACCGGCGACCTGGACGTGGAGATGGACTTGTGATGCGTTTGTGTTTGTTTCCTGTCGTTGTAAAAGGCCGAGGACGAGGCAACTCGAGGATGCACTTGCTGATGTTGCTGTTGCTGTCGCTGCTGCAGTCGCTGACTGTAACTTGCACCTGCACTAATAGCGCCCCTCGCCTGGTAATCGTAGTGGTTGTTATGTCTAAACTCAATCGGGTCGCGACGGTGGGTAGTGGTGGTGGTAGCAGTGGCTGCAGCGATAACAGTGGTGGACTCAGTGTATTGATTCAGGTTAGTGGTTGACAGAGTGTCATCGTCGCCCGTCTTCAAGGTGAAGAATTGGTCCAGCTCTGCCCTCTTTTGATTACCCTTCTCATTAGCGTCTAGCTGAGCAGGCGAATCATCATCCACCCTCTGCCGCTGACGATCACGAATATTACTACTCAAATCCAATTGCGACCTGCCAGGCTCTCGGTATGATGATGCGTTTGCCTTGTCGTGAACGTATTGTCCTTCTTCTTCGTCAAAGTCGTCACGGTCGATGTCGTCGTCAAAGTCGCTGTTGTCGTCTCCTAGGAAGTAGTAATAGGAGCTGCCCCCAATATCGCCCCTTGGCGGCGATCTGCTCGTTGGCGACCGACGTCTCGTCTTTTGGTTGTAATGGAAGTTGTTGTGGTTGAAGGGGCCAGGGGCAGAGCCGGTGTTTCGGCCATGCTCGTGCGCATGTGCATGTGCTTGTTGTGCTTGTACCTGTGCAGCCTCTCGTGCAGGTTCCCGTCCCTGATGCCCGCTTCTGGAAACCTCCCGCTTGCGATTATACGTATGACTGAAGGACGTCGAGGGTAATGGGTAGTCGTCTGTATCGGACGGTATCGGTTTTCGGGACGGCATCGATGTCGAATACGTGAACGACTTTGATTGGGACATGATGTCGGTTTTTCGGTTATGCGACTCTGTGCCGTGTTCGCCCTCTGTATTCGTCTGATCCGTCCCTCAGTAGATGGCCGCCTTCGCACACATAACCTACACATTTACACGTGTAGACGTATCCAATCGGTGTTTAGTAGTCCATCTTCGTATCGTGTCTGTAGGAATGTTCTGTTTCCGGTTGGTTGTATTGCAAAGATGGTAGATCGAATATACACTAGTATAAAAAGAAGATATATTTCTCGACGTGTCCGATTCTAAAACACTTTCTGCAAGGTATGAATTCAAACTGATAGCTCGCAAAGAGACAGAAAAGAAGAGACCGGCCAAGTCTCTATCTGATGTACCGTGTATGTACTCTATCTACGGAGGCCGTCTAGACAACCAGGGGCATTCTTGAAGAGACCCTTCCTGCATCCACAGTGGTTGGTGACGGTGAGAATCCTACCCCTTTCATGAGAAATATGATCAGAGGCGGTGTCGAAATGCGTCACTTGCTGTACCAGATACAAAACAACTGCGCTGGATATGGTATCCGAATGTCAACTACCTTTCTTTCTCTCTGGTGTTTTCTACATGTAATCTTATTCTTTTTACTACCAGAGTCTAGACTCACACACTCGATACCATCATGGTACAGTACAACGGTTGAACTTGTACGACTCCTTCGACTTCTAGAAGCACGCACGGTACTGGCATACCGGTGGAATGTGTACCTACTTGTTTATGCCGTGGTACGCCCGCATCCTATTCTTGGTATGTAACAATGCATGCCACGGAACGTAGCGGTCTACCCCTTGCACCTCTTCATCCTACTTTATGGACTTTTGTCTCTACCGAATTCTTTAGCATGCATAGCCATTCGACGTTTCCTTTACAAATGCCTTTGATTACAATTTACCACTTACTACAAGAACACATGGAGTGGATATTTAATATCCTTCCCATAATCAAGTACTGCTGTACACAGTAAACAGAAATGGTCACGGGAAGGATTAGCGGCGAGACCATTGACGATCCAGGCAACCATCTAATGGGCACTAGACGAAGGCGGGTGTTCGCTAAAGTCGATGAAGGAATAGCGGATCAATACAGAAAACACGAGGGGGCGTGGAACTCTAACCCGGGGGGGTTTAGGCGGGCGACGGATCGCATCTTTTCGTCGTTGAACGTCGCGCTCCAGACGCAAGATCCAGGGGTAAAAATTACATAAGGGGAAAAGGGACAGGGACCCTTGTTTTGTATGACCTTCGCTTGTGTGCGCACTGGGACGGAATGCCAAGGACGAAACCGACTGTAAAACGTTTCTCTGTTTACAACACCCTTGTCGGAATGCGCCCCCAAAACCAAGTCGACGCTTTTGGTGGTTGCTTCACTGTTGGATTTGGCGACGAAGTGATCCTTTTAACAAGTTTAACCTTCTTATTTCGTCATGCTTGGTCGGTCCGTGACGGAGATACCCTCTTTTCGCCCGTAGGTACTGAGATACGTTACGAGGGTAATAAGCCATAACGGTCGGTGCAACGATTGTCTCGCGACTGCTATGCTGTGGAGAGTGCCGAGATGAGATCTCTTAAAGACATCCATCCTGGGGGTGGCACACGGGCGTTATGAGCGACACGAACCAGTCTGCCTCGAAGAGAACATGGTTGCCATACCTCTGGTGGTAGTTGGTAGTGAGCCGACAACAGCCCATATATCTTCAGGCTATTGTGGCTTTTAGCCGTTTTATGTTGTACGGCACAGCTGGATTGTCGTACATCAAGAACCGTATACGGCACCGCGTATCCTCCCAGAGAGGCACAACTCAGAGACGTGCCCCAAAACAGCAGCCGTCAATCATGAGCTGGGGGTTGATACTCTTCACTTGCCTAATATGTCCAACCCCGACGTGTGAACCGTGAACGTAACCATTTTCGTGAGGAGATAGGCCCAGCCAGCCTCAATATGCACAAAGTTCAGTAACCAGGCGAAATGTGGCTGGCGGCATCATCCGGTGGCTGGGCAGCGACGCGATCCAGCCATTTCCAGCCCCCGACACGGAAAAAAAATCTATCGCGCACGTCACACGTGTCGATGTAGTATGATGAACCATCACTCATCGCTCGACATGCATCATCTTGAATCTAGGTGTATGTACTCGTGAGCGAGGAGAATGCGACCGCTGCAGAGAGTGGCTAGATTGTGATACGTCACCTCCGTCTTTTTCCGCGGGAAATGTTTCGTTTCGTTTTTTTCTCATTCTGCATCATACGCAACATGCAAAACGTCCGGCCTCTATCCCGCGACTCTTGCACTTTGGTAGCGAAATGTAGAAGATAGGATGATTGCTTCATGCCTCCTCATAAGGCGACGTTCGGGAACAGGTCGATATATGACGTAAAGGGAGCGAGACGGACCAGGTCATCAAACCCTACGCGTTTCAGCACATTCTCATCTTATCCAAAGGGCAGGTAAAATTCTCTCGCGCCTTTTGCTTTTCTTTTATCTGCCGGAAATCTCTGACCTTGAAACCCCCGAGCCGTGTGATAGAGGCATAAGGGCGTTTAAAATCTGCATGGTCAAGCTCAAGCTCAATGTTGGTTACGTCATCGTCGGACGGTGAATGAGCCGGACAAGCATCGGTGTTCATGTCCCAAGTCCCTGAATCTCAGTCCCGACCAATCATTCGTTGATATATGTCCAGAATAAAATCAGAAAGCACCGAGCGGCAGTATTCGCTCTTATCCAGGCCGGTCATGTCGTCGTTCAGAAAGGTATCCGCATCCACCTCGCTCAATACCTAGGCAGCTTGCCATGTTTCTCGAGACTGCTGCACATATGTGCATGCGTAGCTGAACAGAATACGATGGGCAATGGGCGAAGGAAGGGAATGAGTTACGATGGGTTGATTACCGCAGCAAGTCCAAGGATTAGGCTATGATACGGACAATATACTCAGATCCGACAGTGACTTGAAAATCGCAGTGTGAGTATGCTACACATGACTTTGCAGATACTCACCAGAGTCAGAAACGTGCCCTGTGACTTTCCGGATGAAAACATCCCCTTGACTGCCGTCGACTTCTCCGCCTGGAGCGTCTCGGGGTCTGAAGTCACTCACGTCTATATGCCGCAGACTGTTCGTAGAACTGCAAGCATAATACTCTTCAGTTGTTCTTCTCCATGTGTCCAAGCATCTCTTAGTTGATGTGGGATCCCCGGCTGTCTTCAGCAAACAGATCCCGACTGTTCGTGCTCGGAAAGCGAACGGTACTCACCAACACCGGGGATTATAGACAAGTATAACGACGTCAGCCACGTGTTCGTCTGTCTCTTGCAGACCCCTCTTGTTTGCTCCATGCTTCAAATGCCGTGCAATGTGCATCGTAGCTCATGTGAACCTATCCATCCGCAGATGACTGGGTCTTGTCTTCTGTCCCCCCGTGATGGTGGCTGAATAATCACCGAAGGGCTCGGCGCCTGCTGCGATATGTCAGAACACAAGCCCTATTGAAGACATGGCGAGTGCCCGCTTGAAGACGGGATGTTCACGGGTCCATAGGGCAATCGCTCGGACGTGTGGACAAAGATGCCGTTGAGAAGCCAGTCACCCTCGTCCACGCAGCTTGGCAAGTGGACAGAAGCAGAGAAGTGGCGTAGAAGTCGTTAAGAGCGATGCCCAGTCATTCAATCGTCCAGGTCGTGCTGTAGAGGGTTGTCATTGATTATCATCTTGCAGAGGACGGCGGATCATGATTCGGTCGCATTTTCCCAAGATGGCCATCGTAAGCGAAGGGATTGTCGAGGCATATGATAGCCGAAGTAATCTGCTGCACATCATGAAAAGGCGGAAGGAGATTGAAGCCGAATAGAGATCGATGCAACGCTGTCACCACCAGGCAATTCGTTCTCGATAAGATCGTTTATCTTGATGTAGGCTGTCGGCTGGCATGTAGAGGAGGAGTCAACGACTATAAATCAAATCGCACTCGCACTCGCTTGTCTTACCAATCGGCTTGCGGCGACCAACTGCGAGCTGTCAGCACTCCCATGCAGGTTCGTGAAGATGATGGAAATCCAACGGTGCGGAGTCAACAGGCGAACAAAGTGTCTATGCTATTCCCGGCTAGTTTCCGACCTAATTAGCGAGGCAATAACCAATCGAACGTGATTGTCGGCGTTATTTTGGAGTAAAGACAGGGAGTCACAGGGAGCTAGAGCCCACTGTGCTTTCCACTGTATCCTGCTATCCCGACAGTACAGCGACGTTCATGATTCATTCTCAACCTCCATCGTGTCCATGAAACAGAATCAGCGGAATCATTATTCTGTAATCTAAGCGACTATTTCTTATTGGGGGGGGGGGGGGGGGGGGGCGGGGGGGGGGGGGGGGGGGGGGGGGGGGGGGGGGGGGGGGGGGGGGTGGGGGGGGGGGGGGTGGGGGGGGGGGGGGGGGGT
>MU280961.1:0-45715 GCA_022385605.1 Xylariaceae sp. FL0594
ACAAGCTGCTGACGCCGAGATCTCTGATGAAGTCCCATCCAGAAGCTCGGGCCATCATGATCCTCACTCTCGACATGGGGCGGCCGTTACATAAATAGACTAGACTAAAGATATAACACTAGGTAAAATACTGTAAACTGTAAAACAGCAGCATATACTGCTGTATATAGTGCTATATATAAAGTTACACTTTGATTAATATATACTTTTAATTATATAGTGTGATATAGATATAATATAGTACTTTTTTAAAAGGTAAGTTTTTTTCAGTTTAAAGTGTTAATTTATACTTTATTTTCTCTATAAATACATTTAAAACAGGCTTAGCATGGCTCGGTAAAGTGGAGTGCACTAGCCCGAAAGAGAAGGGTCTAACCTATTTGATCCTGCTTAAGGCAAACGCGGAATATGCCTTTCTGCCACACCTTACTGCTGTACCGCGCAACACCTCGAAGGCCACACCCTACTGCGCAACACCTCACTGCGCAACACCTCACTTCGAAGGCAACACCTTACAAGGCAACACCTCACAAGGCAACACCTCACTGCGCAACACCCCACTTCGGAGTCAACACTTTGGCAGTGCAGTGGCCACTTAGAAAGCCAGGTTTGGAGTGGGCCAGAATTATGGGGCTATAGGGGCTGTCAAAAAAGGTCAATTGTATGAAGTGTTTTTCGAAAAACCTGTTGTGCAGGCCACCACACCGACTAATACGTGTAAAAAAAGTAGTAGACAGGTAGATCAAGATCTAGAGATTCAATTAATGCAGAAAAGGGCAAAAAGGTAGGGGGTTGAGGCTGTAGTACAGTAAATGTGCCATATTTTACGGTATAGTACCGTATAGTACTTGGTACGCGTGTTTTTCGGAAAAGTACGTACTTAATGCAACGCTAGCTGTACGTAATCCACAAACCCCACCACGGTTTCAGTGGTTCCTCAGGCCCGCTCAAGTACATTAATCTGCCGGATGATGTTGCATCGGCCCAAAATAATTAATTTATTAACCCATGTTCTGTTCTAGACTCCCGCCGCCTTTCCAGTGTTGCTCCGAAGGTCTCACTGTTGCGGCCGGCCTATGGTTTTCTGTACGGAATACCAACTAACCGATTAACGACCGAATCGACCAGCCAGCTGTCAACATGGCCTTCGACGACGAAGACATACTACCCGGGCCATCACCGGCCGGCGCCGGAAACCATGAGGCCTTCGATGCTGAGGAAGGTGACGGGGACAAGGCGCAAGATTTCCGACTCTTCACGTCCCTCATTACGACCCCCGGTAATAGATCTCAAGCTGCCGGCAAAGCCATTCGTCGCGGAGAGAAAGACTTCGAGTCGCACGGTACGCGTGCGCAGGAGAGTGTCCTCGAGGCTAGCCGCACAGCTATGCACGACGTGCTTAGCTACACGCGCCAACACCAGCCTCGCAGCGTCATGCGCGGATGGTATTTCCCTGACCGATGGGCCGGCATGCCACTCGAGAATGAACAGGATGAAGCGGGAATGGGCGACTACCCGACGAGAAACAGGGGTTCAGGACAGGGGCTGTTCGCGAGGGAGCGCGTCGTTGCGCTCGAGTCGGACAAGAGCACGATGTTGTCCTCGATGGGGCGAGTTGTCACAAGCGCCGAGAAGTCGAGTCCGGGCTGGCTGAAGACCTGGCTGCTGCCGGAGGAAGCGCTATTTCTCATAGAAAGAGGAACACTGGATTTATGGTGGCCCGCGAGAGGAATTGAGGATATCTTCCCTGCAGATGACGGCTCGGGAGCGTCCCGCTCTGAGATGGAGCAGTTGGAGCCTTGGGAACTTGGCGTCCCCCTGAGTCTCCAAGCTGCTTATGCGCTCTTCATCGGGCGGGACGGGGAACGAGGCAAGATCAGTCTTGCGAAATTCCAGGTCTACGCGAACCTGAGGCGCACGGGTTACAAGGTCTTACGGGCGACACCTTTGCCGTCTCTATCACCGCCAGAACCCACACAAATCTTGTGGCAGTGGCTCGTCTCGATAATAGAACGCGTGCCTGCCCCCTTCATTCCTCAACACAACACCCATCCGCCATATGGGCCACTAGTGAGACCTGGTCTATATCGCTCCTACGTACCCATATTCGAGCAGTTGGCCCTTGTGCAACGCCATAAGCCCGCTCCCCTCCCAATATCAACACTATTGTCAGAAGCACCCGAGGCTCAGGACCCATTCAAGATCCACTTCCACGTGTGGAAGAGCAGCACCGCGGCCTTCTCCAAGGCGAGACCCCAAGCTCCCGACTTCCAGATCGCCGTGGTGGATGCGCGCGACTCCGGCGTACCGACGCTGGAACAGCTGGACGCCCTTCTCCTCTCCACGCCCTGGGACCCACCGCATCAAGACGGGCAAGAGAGGGGGGGAAATGGCGGCGGGGCCGGCTTCGTGTACAAGCGCCTCAAATACGGGTGGCGCAAGGCCATTCTAGCGGTCGTGGACCGTGGCCTCATCAGCTACATGAAGTTCGGGGAGATGGCGTTCGGCAAGGAGCTGCTGTATGAGAACGCGAGCGTGCGGCCGAAAGCGAAGAGGGGTGGCCGTGGCGGTGGAAGGGGGCGTGGAGGAGGTGGAGGAGGTAGAGGAAGAGGGAGAGGGGGGTGAGATTAGAATGAAAAGAAAACGAAAAGACCATGACTAAGTGGCAATATATCCCGCCGAACCTGCGTTCTTAGTGGGATAAGAGTGTCATGTAAAAGCTTCATCAGACTCTGCCTCCCAGGGATGCATTGAATGTTTGTAACGGGATTTGCGTCATGTCTACAGCAGTACACGTGGTCCAGATCAACCAATCTCCGGTACCACATCACCAAGCAAATACTGGAAGCTTTAAGTCTGCACTGGATGCCTCGTCAGTTGCAAGAACATACCAGGCTTATTACCAGCCAGGACCTGACAGTCCGCATCTGCTATGTGAGCCTCTACATAAGATGATCCATTGTTTGGTCCAAACAGTGAACAGATGAGTGAGGATGTAGATAGAGATTGTTTGACGTGCGTTGCTAGCACCCATGTTGGTGGTACAGCTTCCTACGGCTGAAACATCGGCATGTGTCACTTATAGTACATGGTGTTTGAGACCTTTAATCCTGTTTATAGTTGATGGTTCTGTTGTCATCTAGATAATCAGGTCAAGGCATTGTGCTGTCACATATCTCTGGCTGGCTCATTTTGTCCCTGAATTATAGGTTTTGATTATTATCGAAGTCTTCATCGAATAGCGGGGATAGCTCAGTTGGGAGAGCGTCAGACTGAAGTTCAAACTTCAATCTTCTAGCCAATCAGGTTTATCTGAAGGTCGTGCGTTCGATCCGCACTCACCGCATTCCTTTTTCCTTTTTTCTGAATTGCCATGGCGTCAAAGAGGTCAATTAAGTGTTCCCTTTTTTTCTCCCTCACTTTTCTCATTGCTAACCTAATGCGACAATAAACTCACTCCCGAGGTCACTTTCTTTTGTTTTGGCAAAGGTTCCTTATTCCAACCTTTCAGTGGAATCAATCTGCCTTGGATCAGTATAACGAGCGTTTGGGACTCTTTGCTCTTCTGACTCAGACCGAATGCTTGTGATGAGACATCCGAAGAAAGAGCCTTGCATTTCGCTGCTGCATATATACCAAAGTCACAGCTTAAGACGTCAATTATGATGACTCTCGGGTCGACAGTAAGGTATCAAGAGTTGTAAGAAAGGGCAGTGCAGAAGCTAAACATGTCGCATATATGTACTTACAGTAGACCTGGAGCAACTTGCTGACGCCAGATTATGTACCTCATAAGAGAGCCAACGCCGGTTCCTCTAAGGCTAAAGGTTTGTCAATGCTGGGGTCGGCCAGTTTTGATACATGAGTGTGGAATCTAGGAGCAGTCAGCAACGTACTCGCAATTTGTGTGCGAGGAATGCCGTTTGGTTCCGCCCACTGACAATTCGGGGGTTATGTCAGAATGTATCGTTTCGAACAGTTCCCTCAAAGCGAGTTTACTGTTGTGCTCACTCTGGATTCCGACCTGAATTACTATGCAGACAACGCATATAGTGTAATAGCCATCAGTCGGTGTTCGTATTCCTGCCGCTGACGGATTGGAATGCAGGAAAATATACACCTTGGGGCGAAGGAGATACGCGTGTATCAGAGCCTATCATGCCGCCTCCGTTCTGAAGTGCAAGGGAGCGGTTTACACGGCTGGTAATCCCCGTCAACCAGTCTGTCTGCCTGGGGGAGTCCTTTTGCATGGAAGTGTTGCACATGAGCATATCCGCGACGACGGCACCAATAGGTGTTAATTATCGCCTGTGTGTTTGCAGCAAGCTCGTCCTACCAGAAGCAGAACCCGGGGTGGCACGGTTGAATTTCTCGTGTAACCAAGGTAAGGTAATCAATCATCTTGGATCGTCACTCATTTCCCAAGGAGAGAGGGATTCCAGAACTCCGGGGGCCCGTTATTAACCCTAGGTCAGATAGGCTTTTTTTTTTCTTAAAAGAAAAAAAAATAGATCAAATTCATTTCCCAATGTTAGCATTCCGATCTGTCCCCACCCAGGCGCACCACCTCACTAAGGTAAGTTTCAATTGGCGTATCAACTCTTCTTGTTCATCAGAGGTTGCTTGCTTTGGTGTCATGGTTCCATTACACGAACACATCAACATAGAGAGCAACAAGAAATGTCCGTGGTTGTCCTCTGGCCTATATATAATAAGTGTGTATCTCGTCAATATGCATCCTTAGGAGGTAAGTACCTACTTACTGACGAGGGCCAGAAGGTGCAGCCTGCTGGAACGAGTCTACATAGAAAGGAGCTCTTGCATGCACAGCGTATTGATTCCTCCATAGGATTGGCGCTCTTTATTTCTTTTTTCCCTTGATACCTGGTTGCGGCTTGGTGGTGGTAACTATCTCCTAACGGGTGGCCCTGGCATGCAATAGTCCCCTTTATATATTTGAAGACTGCTACACTACAATCGCTGCTCCCTGTTTCGAGAGGGGATGAGTGTCACAATTTGACGGAACAAGTCGTATTCTCGTAATTGGCCATCTGGTCTACGTAGACATTCGGGCCACCCACCAGTCTGTTCAGTCCACATGCCCGGTACTTGGGATTGAGATACACACGAAGGGATACGCAAACCTCTCTCGGCCTAGACTATCTAGCAAACCGCAACAAGCAGCATGCCACAGGAAGCTCGTGGCGAAAATTTTTAAGCGCACACGCAATCTTGCCCAAAAATTCGTGCCTTTGGACTTGCCCAGTTTGTTAAGCCTGCTTACTTTTTTCTAGAGAATTCCTGTCAAAACTCAAGACCAAGGGTCAACCCCACTTCTTTTAGGGTAGGAAAATCATATGTACAGCTGTACACCATATATGACCATCGTTGCTGACTGAATGGAAGGTTGAGCAGTATCATGAGTATGCACAAGCTGTTGGCATATTCCGGCTAAATATTTGGATTTGGACTAACGGAGATGCGAAGGGCTCTGAAGGACGACGGTGTTTAACCTTTACAGCTCTGCTGGGTACAAGCCAGTACTTATCCTATACAAATTACACGTCTCCAAATAGATTGAATTTACCATCCCGTCGACATTAAGTAAGGTACCTTACCAGGCTCTCCTGGTACCGTATGCATATGCAATATTTGCGAGTATGATGGCCATCCTATCGTTGACTGGCCGACCGATGCTCAACACTGATTCACCCTCTCATTCTATCTAGGTTATACCCATGCGGCGTGACTCCCGGCTATAGTCCGGTGGTTGGGATCGAGCGATCGCTTTCATCCTGCTGCCGTGGGTAATGTCGAAGAAATTGAGAGGTGAAAATATACACGCTGAGATGTGTAGACTAGGACCTAGGTCAACCTAGGTACCTATGCGGCACAACCCCTGGGCAGTATGCACAATTGCAAGGAAGCTTACAAAGTAGACAACAATACCCCTGTTGGGGTTCCCGACAACAAGGGCTAAATAACATGCTTGTGAGATATGTGCCGTGGGATTATGGCCTACCATCGCCAGAGTTCCAGAGTGGCACCCAAGCAAGCAAGGGCCTATCACAAGATGGCCATCTACAACATGCCAGCGGCCTTACCATACATACTTATAGCATTCCCTTTTGAATTGTCTGTCAACAGGTCCCACATCTGTAACTCGTCTTCCCTTTCTGTCAACCTTCTTCCTATCAACCACAACTCGGCCTATCTTAGGGGTTAGCCACCTACCCACAGCAGTACGCGGTAGCCACCGGGGGTTTAAGAAGTTACTTACGTGAGATTGCAGACAATACCTTCCCAGTCAACCGCAATCTCTTGTCCAGTCTCTCGCTTCCTCCTGTCACTAAGTAGTAGAAAGCTTGCAGTTGCCCCAACACGTACCCAAGGCACCTTTTAGAGTGGTACGTACATGTAGCCAGTAAGTCGCTTGATAGCGCTCTTTCATGCTCTTCCCATCTCATGTATATCAATATTAAGTCTGGAGCCCAACTTCCGTCGCACCAAGATGGCCAGCTCTTCGGTTTCGACCCTTGACTCACGCGACTTCCTCTGTTTCATACAAGACAATGTAGTCGCACTTGGTAGGCTACTTCAGACCACCATTCACCACTCTTGGATCCATTCTCTCTCTCTTCTCTATCTCTCTCTCCCTCTCTCTCTGGTTTCCCATTCACTCATTGTTCATTCCCATCTACCTACCTTTTCAACAGCCATTCTCCAGGCCAAGAAGTATTCGAGGTAACACCGACTGACACACATCAATACTAAAGTACTACGGCGGAGGAAGGTACCTACTTACTTAGGTATTAGAGAGATGCATTCAGAATTCCAGACGATCTGAATGTCTGCCCCGCTTTTCCCGGATATATCCGTTTCTCATTCAACTCTAAGACTTCAACTCCGATTCTTTATTATTCTACGGAACTATTTTGCGCTGACTATCCGGACGAGGAACAATAGCATGCACTGTAGGAAGGAGCAATCGCCGTTTCCAAGCAACCAAGGCGGAGCGCGCGCGAGTGCGAGTCTTTACTAGACAACGCGGCCTTGGTGGGCCATTGTCGACTGTGAATCCGTCGCTCTTGCCACCATTATTCAGCGCCGCAGACAAAAGTCACCGGCCAAGTAACAGCGGAAAGGTTACCTTATTGTTCAACGCCAGCATTGTTCGTCCTCGCCCGTTGAGCTAGATAGATTCTCTATATTAGGACAGCTGCGAACCGGGTTGAACCTCCCAACTTCCAATCATCCTGCAACTCACATAGGCTCTTTCGCCTTCTGTGCCAGATGATATCGAGACTCTGTCTGGTTTCTAACCATTTCTCACTCTTCACCTTCTACGATGGAACACGTCGCTGCGAGCGACCGTATGATCGCATCGCCCAACCCTGGCGATAAACATGATGAGAGACCGCCTACATCATTGTATGTCCCCATCTTCACTTACCCACCTTGCCTTTTCCCTTCGCTTCATCTTGCCGTGAGCTATTACGCTTTGTGCTTGAGAATGCTCTCTTCTTGGGCAGCACTAACTCCGATCCTTTTCTAGTCGTCCAATATTAAACCCGACGAGCCCTGTGCACAATGAAGCTTCTAATGGGGACAGAGCACGATCGTCAGAGTCTAGCTCCGTCTCTAGCGTGAATCCGGATCTGCTCGGGGATGAGATCATCGTGGGCATGCATGGCAATGGAGACAAGCCGTCGCCACTCCGAGTGGTTTCCGATGCCGAGGATGATGCCACGGCCGAAGCAGCGGACCCCGTGTCGCATTACCCAAAGCGTAAACGGGCTTCGGTGTACAACGACCTCAGCGAAGACAAGATGGACACCAGCATGGCCGACGATGGTGTGGACATCGACTCACGCGAGAGCCAGCGCAGATCCAGCGGGCCAAAGACAACCGAATCTAAGAGCGTTATCCTCGGCTATTGGCGAGAGTCACCCGTGCCTGACCCGGCTGGAAAACACGCCGTGGCGGGATTCATGGACGTCAGAGATCGGCTTCGTACGCGCATCCAGTGCATGACGCGTTTGGGGGGGCCGATCAATCCCCGTCTGTTCCCTATCCCTCCCGGCCCGGGTGGCGGCTGGGTCACGTTTGAGAGGATCGTCTTTGAGAACCACCTTGTCGGACTGGACCACAACGAGATCAAGGAATACGTCAAGATCGTCGCCGACATGGGCGGCAGCGACAGCATACCCGAGAGCAGGCGGGGGGATATAGAACGTCGCGCCGTCTTCGACGCACGTCGTCATCTCGAGATGAACCCACCGGCCGAGATGCCCTTGGGTCCCGTAGCATATGGGTTGGAAATTCCGGACAATGCGCAGGTGAGCCGGCAGGAGCATAAGCGGCGGCGTTTGAATAGCATACACAACGTCCCCCACCAACATCCGGTCGGCACCTTTCCGAACCAGATATCAGGTACAAACCCGCCTACGCCCACCTCCGGCCTCTTGCCCGGTCCGGTGACGGCGCAGCAGCCCCACGTCGGTGTGCTAGACAGTCTGCCCGGTACTAGACCTACCAGGATTCTAGTCGGAGCATGGGCCAAGTCTGATGTGCGCCGAGAGGAGGACCGCCACGCTGTATATGGCATACTGGGTGCCAACGACATGTTCCGAGTGAAGCTTGTGCGCGAGACCCTGGACGGACGGTATGTTGACGGCAACTTTCCAGCCGGCGCAGGCGCGCTGTGGATCCCTTACGAGGAAGTCATCTTCCTCCGACATATTAAGCACCTGAGTCGACCTGAGATGAAGGAATATGTGCGCGTGCGGCAAAGACAGATCGACGACGGTGAAAAGGAGGAGGACAAAGTGGCGAACGAGACCAAGGCCGTTTACGAGGCCCAGACGAGGGCTCGGGCGCAGGCCGCTGCCTCGCATCCCAAGAGTCAATCGTCTCTTGCGGCCAATGTGATGCCTCGCCCGCCCTTGCTGCTGGGGGACAGAGAGGAGGCGCACGAGTTGCGCCAGCATCGCCACGACATGGTGCCACGGAACGAGCTCGCCATTGCCCGCCATGCCCTCCCACAGCACGATATGCGTCACCTTCCTCGGCCCCCAAGCATCGACATCGTCGACCGGATCGACGGCCTGGCTACGCGTGAGGTCAACAGAATGGAAGTTGCGCAGCAGCGCCAGGACCGGCAGCAGCAGAGCCGACTCCCCATGGGCAATGCCGGCATGGTGGAGCATATGGAGCACCCAGGGCATGGCCAGCTCCAACGGCCTCAATTCCAGGACAACCGCGACCGGATGCAGAAGGTATGGGCGGCCCAGGAGCAGAACAGGCTCCGCGCGAGTGTCGAAGATACCAAGATGCACATGGGCATCAAATACGAACGGAAGCTGAACGGACCCTTTGCCGGAAAGCTCGTGAGCCAGGGCGCCATCATCACCATCGACGGGGAAGACTACGTCGAGTACCGCGTCCTGACGAAGCCGACCTTCTTTTGAAAAGGCGGTCAGGGAACTGGCGGAATCTCCACCGGCCCAGCTCCACCGACATAACCGCCTCGTTTTAATGCGATAGAGATTGATTGATTCATTTGCACGCGAAGATACCCACATAGATAGCCCCGCCGGGTATCATGTGTCTTCTTGTGCTGCTTTCGCGTTGATCCTGACAGCATTTTCTTTCCTCATACTTTACTTCGGCAGCGTCGAGGCTCTGCCCTGCCAAAGCCTGCACTACGATTTTATGAGGAGCCGAAGAAATGACGATGCATTTTCATTGCCGGCAACATAGCAGTGCTGCCACCCGTGAGCGGGCCACACGAAGATTGCCTGCCGAGACTGGCCGAACGACCTGTATAATAAAAGGGCACCGGGACAGTGGAATGGCAAAAGGAACCAGGGCAGGTACGGGGAAAAGTGCATATGGCGATGGTTTACGGCTTAAGCTGTAGGTAAGTAGGCAAGCTAGCGGTGTTCTAGGTCTGCGGTCGCATAGCGGCGGTCGATACTCTGAGAGATTGTAGTCTAGGCCTGGAAAAAGAGAGAGAAAATAACAGGTAATTTCCCCGATGCTGTTGTTCTGCTCCCGCTTTTGGTGTTCATGACATCAAAAATAGAAGAAAAGAAGGGGGAATTTACCTGGTGTGGATCCACCTTTGCCGCCGGTAATTATTAGCAGTACAGTATTTACCTACTGTGCCCTGCTACTATCTAGTAGTATACTGCTACCTGTTGGGTTAGACTGTCCGGCAGTTAATACAGTAAGTACGTACCCAGTAGAGAGACCGCATGAAGTTAAGGCTAGCCTTGGCTGATGGTCTTGGGATGTAGGCTAGACCCTGGATCTCGCAGATAATAAGGTACGGTACTAATAAGTACTTACAGAAGATGTTCACAAAACTGACAAGACATTCTAGACTGGGAGCAGATCGGGAGGATTCTTCTACATTTTACAGCATCCCTCGCTGGTTACATCACGGAAATATTCGGCCAATTACCGTCAATTGGCTTTTACTGATAAAGCGGGTATCGGCAAGTGAAAGGTGAGGCGAGCCTGATAAAGACTTATATACAGTAATTTTCACCCAACCTACCTAATCAGGTAGCGATTGTCTTGACCCGTTCGTTCGTTCGTTGGGCAGTGTTGTTTCAGACTTTCAGTCTCTGCCCAGATTCCGACTCCCCTCTTGGCTGCGTAATCGTCCAGGGTCCTGCATTCCACATCTCATCTTTTCTTGCGCCCGACCTTTATTTTTTTTCTCAACATTCCAGTCTTCTTTGTCTCTGTGCGCACATAACCCCAGTGGACGAACGTCACGCGCGTCATTTTGGTCCGAAAAGCAACGTCGGGAGTATCATCCGAGCGTCTTATGTGCTCCTCATTCGCTGCTCTGACCTCCAAGGGGCGCCGGCGCTGCTCTGGGTCGCTCCAATCCAGTCGTCCCATCGCCGTTGGTTACATATGAGGACGCTGTAAGTGGAGGTCAGCAGACGCGAGTATTGGGGTAACGACCCCAAGGGATACTACCATCTCCGCTGCTAGACGGGCAACGGCTAAAGAGGTGCATCGGGAAGGCAGGGAGGAACGAACGAACAAGGGAATAAAGGATAATAGGCAATATGGGGTCGCCCAGCCTATATAAAATGGCCTCATTGGTCTCCCGTCTGGCCCTCGCAGCCATGTGCGCAGATATCGGCTCTTGTTTCTCTGCTACCTCAGCCGGTTCGTCTATCTCGGATTTCCCTGCCCGCCGTGACCAGAACGAGACCGTCGAAATGGCACTGTCCCAGTTCTTGGCTGCCGTCTCGCCGCTGCTCTTCACCGGAGCCGCATGGCCGCTGGACATCCTCCCAGGCGTGCCACGGCACGGGACCTCCGGATGTGGCTCGGACAAGAATGTAGACCTGGACAAACGAACCGACGAGAAGCTCGGCAGCGGCCGGACTTACCAGCTGTGGGTACCTCCGACTTACACCCCCGGGAAGGTGACACCTCTGATCCTGTCGTTCCACGGCGCCGGCGGCACACCCGACACCCAGGCCGACCTGGATCTCCTGACCACGCCCTTCTTCAACAAGGACCACATCGTCGTCTACCCTTCGTCGCTGGAGTACGACGTTGCGCCATACCGCTTCTGGCAGGGCGCCCCTCAGGTACCCCCCGACGTTGACGACATCGGGTACGTGATGGACGTCTTGGACGATGTCGAGTCACGCCTTTGTGTGGACACGTCTCGTATCTACGCCACAGGCAAGTCGCAAGGCGGCATGCTGGCGAACAGCCTCGCATGCGACGAGAAGGCCTCGGCACGCATCGCCGCCTTCGCCCCCGTGTCCGGCTCTTACTACGTCAACGCCACGGGCAGCGACTGCAAGCCGGCCGGGCTCAACTTCAGGTGCGCGCCGGATGCGGACCGCAAGGGCGCGATCCCGATGCTGTTCTTCCACGGCGGCAGCGACGACACCATCCCGTACGACGGCGGCGAGCGCTCGGGCGAGTGTCTGCCCGACGTCCCCTACTTCGTCTCCGAGTGGGCGGTGCGCGAGGGCATGCACTCGGAGCCGCAGCGCGTCCTGCCGCTCGAGGGCGCTGGGGACCATGCAAAGGTCTACGCGTACGGATCGTCGGGCTCATCCAGGCACCACAAGTCAGGCGGCAAGAAGGACGATGCCGAAGACACGCTCGCGCAGACGGGCTTGGTCACTCTCGTGTTCGACGGGAATCACGTCAACCACCAGTGGCCGGCTACCATTCCCAACTCAGATAGTGTCAAGCATCGGTCAGACCCGGCGTCTTTCAATGCAAGCTCGCTGATTATGGATTTCTTCAATAAATATGCTTTATAGACGGGGATGTCCTTCAGATTTGGTGAAACATATAATATCTACACAAGATGCTCTCGGGACATATCTTGTTTGAAGTTGACTTGTGGCCAGGAAGAGGAGGCGTTGTTGTTGACAGGGTTTAGAGGTTGCTGAGTCCTGATAACGAAGGGATACTATGATAGAAACACATCGGGCAGAATAAGCCCACGAGTGCTGGCTAAGAAACTCCCATACGAACAAAGACATGAAAAACGCCACAACCACATCCAGCTCATTTAGCACGACAGATCGTTGCTTATCTCTTCCGCCTCCACAGCAAACCCCCAAACCTTCCCTCGCATACCCCAACCCCTAGTCTGACCGCCAAGTATCAGGTCAAGGTGGTTTCAAGCCCCTAGGTTAGGTTAAACGCACCCCAAGGCGTACCTAGCACTCTCCCCTTGGCATCGAATCTAACGCCTTCCTCCCTCAACAAGAGCCTCTTCTCCGCAATCGTCTCGTTCTCGCCGAAGCCGACGCCCTTGAACCCGCCCAGCAGCCCGCCGCTCGCGACGACGCGGTGGCAGGGTACGAGCGGCGCGAAGGGGTTCTTCCTGAGCGCGTTCCCCACGGCGCGCGGCGACGAGCGCAGAGAAGCGGCCAGCAGGGCGTAGGTCGAGACGCTGCCGCGCGGGATCTGTAGCAGGAGAGCCCAGACGCGTTTCTCGAAGGGGGTGCCCCGGGGACTTTGCGCGATGAGCGAGAGTTGGGAGGAGGAGGGGAGGGCGGTTGGTGGAGAGGAGGGTAGTGTGATGTGTCTTTTGATAGCTGCGCTTATGCAGGAAGAGGAAGAGGAGGATGAGGCCTTGAGCGTGCGTCTTCGCTTGGTTTGCGCTGTCATGATGGACGGCGGTGGATGGCGAATGTTATTCGATAAGTTTGGTAGGGTTGAGTACCGAATACCTCTTGCGGGTGGTAGTTTAACCAAGTACGTTGTTGGTAGGCTTGACTTGTTAGACTTATCGCTTGTTTGCCTCAGTACTATAACCAACAGTCGGGATTCGGAGGAGGTAGTGAAAGTTGAGTCTCTCAGAACAGATTTTATGACAGCTCGTTGGGGACCTTCATTCATAACTGAGAAAAAAGAACACGGACTGAGAGATTTAGCAGATACGTTCTGACAATACCAGGCAGCTACATTTTTACAAGTTCGCCGTATCGCTGTCTCTTGAAGGGCGTGTTGTCAGTGTGCCGGTGACTCTTTGACGCGACGCGAGGTCACGTGGTTGCTTTCAAAGTGACCAATGCCTGAATTGCTTAAGTTGCCCATCATCTACCTTGCTAACCTAATTCAAAAGAAATGGGCATGCATACATATATATGATTGGTAATGTTTCTAGGATGATATGTGTACGTATGTGTACTGGTGTATCTGCAAGGCAAATGTTTGAACAATTGGGCAGCAAATTGTCCAACAGTGATGCAAATATCACGTGATTAGATCTCCGGGTGGTTGAAAAGTTACTTAAAAGGCAAGGTTGGGAATAACCTGCCAAGCAACATAGAGCTTCAGCCACTACACCTTGAAAAGAAACAAAGAGAAAAAAGTAACGCTCCGATCTTGTACAAACAGACAATCGACCTACAAGAATGTCTTCACAACCTACCCCGGCAAAAGCCTACGAGCTGGGCGTCAAGCACGCCGCGCTCCTCCGCAGCCTGTACAACCACCCGGACTTCAAGTACCAGGAGCCGCCGACGGCGGAGGTGGCCAAGTTCGACCTGGGCGCGACGCCCGAGGGCCTGTTCTTCGTGACGGACTTTGTGCAGAACACGTACGTCAACTACGTGCTGCCGCGCCTGCCGCAGGGCGCGTCGCGGAAGTGCAATGAGCTCGGCAACCCGTGGGTCTACGCCGACCCGGCCTAGGAGTGGGAGTGGACCTGGGACTAAGGAGGGGAAGACGGTCGAGTTCCCGCGCCTGCCGCTGTCGAGGGCCAGGAGCATCGCCTCCGATCTGGTGTCCAGGACGTTCCTGACCAAGAAGCTCATCCTCGAGGGCCAAAACGACCCGCAGCTGGCTCCCATGCTGCGCGGTCAGGATTTCGGGGACGAGGTCAAGGCTGCGGTGAGAGCGCTCGATTGAGTGTCCAACGTCAGCTAGGTACGCACGGACTGGGGAAAAGGGAAGAGGGTAGGAGGATATGTCTAGGGTGCCACTGCACCCTGCTGTTATGTTTTCCCCACGCAGTGTGTTCCCACGTTTCTTTGGAGTCGATAGGAGATGATGATCCGGTACGCTTCTAACCAATCAATCTGGCATCGGTGGGCATACACAGTACGGCTGCTGTTACTCGGGCATAGTCCGGGCTTAAACGCATGTGGACAGCGATATCAATATAGGCACAGGCACACACACACACACACACCTACATCTCCTCGTTTGGGGATTGGACGGCTGTCGACTGGCACCAACGCAGTTCTAGCTCGTCTTATTCAGCGTTCGAGTAATTCCAACTTGACTTGCTATCGCTACCTAGGCATCTGCCTGGCCGTTATTCTTGTACGCGTAACGTAGTAGAAAGACTCTTCCTGTTCTACGGTTACCCCGACCCCCACTGGAGGAGCGGGCATTCTCCGAACCCAGGAGAGTGCCAATCATCGGCGGAATTCTCGAAGGGAGTTCCACGAGATAGTGATGGTGGCAGCTCGTGTGCTCATTAACGGGAAGTAGCCGTCGGTTCACCATCTTCTATGGAACTGTTTAAAGCGTACATATGTCTGACCTTCAAGAACCCCATATTATAAACTTTGAACCATGCTATATGTCACTACATAGGTCTGAATATGAGCTTATTCGGGAACTTAAGATCCGTTTTCAATTCGCTAAATGGTTACATGATAAGACCCAGGTAGATACATAGACACGTGGTCAGCTTACTGCCAGCCACTAGCTTTCTGGGGTGCATTTATATGCCGAAAGCGGGAAAACACTCAAATAGCTCTCTCTCCTACTTTGGAGACGATTCATTTTTCCCCTCATTGTCTTTCTACTAACCTAGCGAACGCTGGCACCGAGCACAAGAGAACTCGCGTCATGACGATGTGCCCAATCGAGGTCTTTGACCCTCAGGTCATGGTAATGAAGCCCTGTAGCATCCAGCTCAGTGGTATTACTGTTGAAGAGGAAACCTGTGCAATTTTGCAATTTGCTTGGTTAACTAGTTGAACCAACCCCGCATCGCTTTGATTTTCTCCAAGTACTCCACGCACACCTGGCCGCTTACCTGCATGGTGCGGGACGCTTTGCGGCGTGGAGGGAGGGAGGTACAGAGTATGTCACTGTCGCTCAGACCTCAGCCATCAGCATCAACCCGATGTTGTGCTCTCTCTTCCGACTCGCAACATCATGATGAGTCTCTAATTCGTTCTTTTTTCTTAATTCCAAGTCTTATTGGTTCTTCCGCCGGCATTTCATGTAGTATCAAGACTCAGAGCAAACCGATTTTGCATCACAGTACCAGTCGGCCCAGAATCCACACACCGACAGTCTCGTCGGATGCTTCCCGTCTGTCGCGTATTTGTGTAGTGTATGAGGTAAGTAAAGTAGGCAGTACCTAAAGAATAGGCCGTTGGTGGTGGGGACTACGCGTGCGGCTAACTGCGAGGCCGTCACGCCGTGAATCGACGAGCTCTTTCCATCTCCTCACACTAGTAACATGGTAGGTAACATAACACGCAAGAGGTAACTTGACAGAAAAATTGCTCTTCCCGTACAGCAGTATTCCTATTCCATGACCCCGTCTCAACCTCTTCGACCACTATCTACATAAGTAGATTGTTACCGACATTACATCGACGTTTATCGGCACACGGGCACCTACTTGGTGTACTACCCCGGTAGTGTGAGACTGTGAGACTTGCTGTTGCATCTGCTGGTGCTGTATATCTCTGAAGCCTTATCGAAGATACCTGCTCTTTGTATATCTTCCTTCTAGTTCACTCCTGCTTAACCTACCTACTTAAATACCCAAGTCTCTGGCTCTGTCATAGTCGTCTTTGTGGCCTTCACCAACTAGTAACTACGGTTGCCCATCGAGACTTTGCTCTTCGTGGTCACAGCACTTCGATGTCGCTCGCTCAACATGTCACGGCTATCGAAGGGGTAGACCGCGAGGTCCCGGGTGATGAAGAGGCGTCCATAGCCAGCAAGAGCCTCTGGCATCCTCTAAGTTATGACCCTCTGCCGCCTCCGGAACATGTCGAGGCTGTAAGCCATGTGATAGAACCGCTGCCGCACATTCCTGCTTACAAGGTGTCGACCGCAAAACGCCTAGGTAAGTCCGTTTGACAAGCTTCGCGAAATGTCCATGTGGAGCCACACACCTGCTTATACATCGTAGCCCAGGTCGTCTTCGGTGCCTTCATGTGCTGCCTTGCTGCCGGCGTAGTGTTTGGATTCGCCTCCCTCAAGCCGATCCTCATCGCCGAGGGTGTGTATGGCGAGTTGTGCCATGAGACGGCTGGCGACGGGACGGCGCCAACTGCGACGCCCTGTCCCGAGCAGGATATGCGCCTCAACCTGTTCTTTATCGCCGCTTCCATCGTGGCAAACGTGTCGGCCCTGTTCGCCGGCTACTCCCTAGACCACTACGGAAGACACACTTGCTACATAGCAGCATCTATCTTCCTAGCCGCCGGTTGTGTTCTGCTGGGGTATGCCTTTGCTATTCCCGAGTTTGACGGCTACGTCGTGGGGAATGTCCTGCTGTCCTTGGGCGGCACCTTTCTCTTTGTACCCAGTTTCCAGCTGGCCAATGCGTTCCCAAAGTACTCGGGCCTCATCGTGGCCGTCATCACCGGCTCGTTCGACGCCTCGGCAGCTGTGTTGCTCCTGTACCAGCTGGTCTGGGAGGCCACGAATGGCGTCTTCGCTCCCAATCGGTTCTTCTTCGCCTACCTGGCCGTGCCGACCATCCTCCTGGTGGGCGAGTTCGCTCTGATGCCCCGTGAGGCATACCACACGACGCCCGAGCTCGAGCACAAGATGGAGAAGGCCCAGGACGCCAGTCGCGACATCCACGATTCGGACGAGGACATCGAGAGCATGGAGGAGCTGTACCGTGTCCGCAGTGACCGGGCCGACCGCCGTCTGGCAACGCTGGGCCAGATCGAAGACGTCCTCGGCGATGCCGGCGAGCGTGAGGAGCGCGCCCAGAAGCAGGAAGAGGTCCAGGCGGCCAGCGGCGTGTGGGGTGTGCTGCACGGTCTACCTGCTCACAGGCAGATGATGACGGCCTGGTTCATCCTCATCCTGCTTCTGACGATCTCGCAGATGCTGAAGATGAACAACTTCATCTCGACCATCCAGTCCCAGTACAGGTACCTGTTGCAGTCGGACGAAGACGCAGAGGCGATTAGCAAGTTCTTCGGTGTCGCTCTGCCCGTTGGCGGTATCATGACCACGCCCTTCATCGGGTTGCTGCTCGACAGTCTAAGCGTCACGGCGACCATCGGTGTGCTCACGGCCTTCATCGCCTTGATCGGGGTCTTCAACTGCCTACCTTTCATGTGGGCCGGATACGCGACCGTGATCCTATTCGTTATCTTCCGGCCACTGTATTACTCGGCCATGTCGTAAGAGTCCCCCTCCCCTGGTTTCCTTTGGTCCTCAGACTAGAAATAGAAGCTAACAGTGATCGAAATGGGGAAAAAAAAGTGACTATGCCACCAAGGTATTCGGGTTCGCCACCTTTGGTCGGCTCTACGGTGCCATAACCTGCATCTCTGGCGTCCTCACTCTCTCGCAGTCCGTTCTGGACGCTCTGGTTCACGGGCCTCTGGACGGAAACCCCACACCTGTCAACGTCGCTCTGGCTGTCGGAGGCACAGCTGTGGGGTTGATGCTCACCGCGTATGTAGGTGTGAAGAGCAGGGCCTACAAAGAGGAGACACGGCAGGAAAGTTGTACCCCGAGCGAGCAGATGCGGTTAGTCGGCGAGAGACATGACGGCTATGGAACCACGGTTTAGGGGTCAAGTATTTCATAGCGGTGTTCGGCTTGTGGTTTATGATAACGCTTGGTGATTTTGGGGGCGCTGGAGTTAGCTTAAGGATTGTCCAGAGGGTAAAAGTTCTCCATTCGTAACCGTAGCGTCTATTAAAGGTACTTCAAAAGACTTCTCACCTGTCAAGTCGTCCAGATAAGTATGGTTTCCGTAAACGCTGTCAACGTCATCCTAATTGCAACGCAGGTAACAATATCACACAAGACACTGGATAAAAAATGCAGACATCCTACGAGGCTGGAGTCTATTGCGTTGACACATTGCATTCGTGGTAACCTTTGAGAAATTGGGGAGCTACCTCGCAGACCGTTCCTCCTTTTTTGTATTGGCTCTCGGGCTGGTCCTAAGTCTCGCAAAGATAAGAAAGGACGGCCCTTTCCGTTCCAGTAAAGCACCTCATTCCGAGTTGTGCAAGCAAGAGAGAATTCAAATCCTACAACATCAACCCTGCTTTCTCTTAGCTCGTCGACCATGCGGAGCCCGACGTGACGTGGAGACTGGACGGGCGTGCTTTTCTCTCCCCGATAAACATGGAAAATCACAAGAGCCTCTCGGCGTGAACTAATCTCCGGTATCGACTTCGAGGTCCAGCTGCACGCCGTTGCTGATCTCGTAGTCGGCGAGGGTGAGCATGTCCTTGAAGGGGCGCTGGCCCTGGCGGCGCAGCATGATCTCGTGCGGCTCGCGGCCGATGCGGGCGGCGACCATGATCTTGAACTCCTTGATACGGTCGCTGGCGAAGCAGGGGATGGCGGCCTTGGTGCCCAGCCTGTCGTTGACGTGTACGATGATCATCTCCTCCCCACCGCCGCTGACGGGAGCGGAAGCGGAAGCGGAAGCAGGTGCGCGGACGGGTGGTTTAGACGTATCTGCTTCTTTCTTGGTCTTCTTGGTCTGCTGCTTGGAGGAACCGGCTTCTTCTTCTCTATCTCTCCGTCGACGGGGCGAGGGCGAGCGGTTGCGGTAGCCGCGGTATGAACCACCCCTGCGACTCGCTTCTTCGTCTTCGTCCTCGCGGCGCTTCTCCTTGTATCTGAATCCGCCGAAACTCTTCTTCGGCCTGGGTCTATCGTCACCTCCGCCTCTTTCTCTTTCACTTTTCCTTTCTCTTTCTCTTTCCCTCATAGACTCGTCGTCCCGATCTGCTCGGCCGTAGTCTCTACCTCGGCGGTTCTCATCGCGGTGCGCGTCCCGTCTATCTCTATCTCTATCCCACTGTCTGTCGCGCCTGTCACCTTCGTCGCGGCTTCTCCTATCCCTGTCTCTGTCCCTCCACTGTTCGCGCGACCTATCATCTCTGTTGTTGTGATTATCATCGTCGCGCGACCTGTATTCATCGCGGCGGGGCCTCCTATCGTCGGACACGCGGCGCGGGGGCGAGAGGCTGCGGTTGTCTTCTTTTCGCGAGCTGGCTGTGCGCGACGGTGGGGATTTGGGCCGTGCCGTAGGCCGCGGTGATGCCGACTTGTCCGACATTTTCCCCTGGGCGGCGCACGATCCCCAGATCCGCTCGGGAAGGGGTTGGTTGATGATGATGTGCAATGAAAGGGGAAGAAAAGGTGAAAACTACTGTTTACGATGTTCAAGCCATTGCGGAGGAAGGTATGAACTGCCCAGATTAAATAAAGTACGAATGACGGGACAGGGCGGGTCCTCACAGGAAGTTGTACTGTGTAGGTACAAGTAGATACTGCTGTACCTGATCTCGACAGCCAGCTGCAGGAGTGACTGAACAGCTGCCAAGGATTCGGCGGCCACGGGTCAGGCCACTGGGTGTTCAAACTTCAATATACAAATTAAGTCTTGTATCTCACTACCTCACTACCTACCTACTTTAAGGTAGGTTACCTCATATGTGTGTACAGGAGGTACTCGTAAGAGATCGCATGTACTGTAAATTAACACAAGTCTCATCTCAATTCGTGGCTCCATCTCTCGTTCTCACACCCTCTTCAACTGGACAATCACCGCGCTTGAGGAAAGAGGAACCGACCATCCCTGACGAGACTGGGTGGCCGAGGGGGTTGAGACGGTGTAATTGGCGGCGGCCCCGACCGTGGTCTCAACCCACACCACCGCAGACGTGGCCGACGGACCGCCACCGTTCTGCGTCAGGGAGAGAGAGATGCTGCTCCCGTCGCCTGCGTAGCTGAAGCTGTCGATACTGCCCGCGTCGGTGGTGATCAGGACGCCCAGGGAACCGATGAACACCCTGCGTCGAACCGGGCCATCGGCCGTGACGCTGACGGTGCCGGTGCCGGCGCCGGACGACGAGGTGAGGTGACCGCCGTAAACCAACAGCCCCAGCGCCTTGTGCTGCGCAACGTACGTCCCGGACCCCAGCGCCATACCGAGGAATCCCGGCCCGTAGTCGCCGCTGTAGCCGTCCCACTTCAGCGTGTCGGGCCACGAGTGGAACGACGCGGATGCGAAGCCGTCTCGGTTGATGTTGGATAAGGGCCCGCTCGTCCCGCCGTAGCCGACCTGGAACAGGTACGAGTCGGATGGGTCTCTTCGGAATGCCGAGAGGAGAACGAGCGCGTTGAGGCACGATCCGTAGTGATGGATTTGGCGTTCGATACGCTGGAGCTTGCCTCCGTACTATGTAGGTAGTTGTCATTCATTAAGTAACCGTACGCGCCTAGGTGTACAGGTGGTTAAAGGAAGCAGGGGGGCATACGATGTTGTCCCAGTATCTCCTAGAGTTGCCATTCCAGCCCCAATGGGGAACTGTTGGCGTATACCCCAATACGCTGTTGAACGTCTTGATCATTGTGTCGGTGAATCCGAAGTATCTGTCGTCTTTTACGTTAAACAATTCCAACTTTGTCCAGCAGGTGGTCTAGAGCTACATAATTTTAGACCTACTTTGACCAGTAGTACACGCCCCTGTCAGCACATTACAAAGTCAGCTCATGCTTTTCTCAGGCCTACTCTGCGAAAACAAGGATGCCAGATCGGTACTCACTCCTGTCCCGTCGAATCCCAGGCCATCTCGCTGCCATACGGGACAGCCTGAGAGTTCCACTTGGTCGCCCGGGCCTTCATGGCCGCGCTCAGAGCCGAAGCTTCGGCCGTCTTGCCCTCGCGTGTCAGGTCCATCAAGACCTCTCCGAAGACAGTCTCGCCCATCAGCCCGACATCGCTATAGCCGACACCAGTTCCCGTCGTCGCTCGTAGGATGGTGTTGTGCGCTTGCAGGAGGTACCAGTCCCAGGTGTGGCTCCTGACGAGACTAGGGTATGCCCGGGCGACGCGGTACATGGCCCAGTACGTGGCCGCCACATGCACGTAGTCGTACGCGCGGTCGATGGCGTAGGCCGAGTTCTTGTTCCAGGACGTCCAACTGCCCCAGTTCAGATCGGTCTTGTACGGATAGCTGGGCAGCGCCGCCTTGTCGTAGTAGAAGATGCTCTTCCGCACCCCGAAGTCGCGCGTCTGGACGGTGCCCCAGAGCACCTTGTCGATGAACCTCTCGAGCTTGGCGATCTCGTCGGCGTCAGGCTGGATCGCCTGCTTCATCACCGCTGCCAGGTACGCACCGACGCCGCCCTCGTCGCTGAGCCCGGTGATCCAGACGCGCGCGTCCTGCGCCACTATGGCGCCGGCTTCGTAGTCGTACGTCATGATCGAACCCGCGCGACCAAACGGGTCCGACATGTCGTTGAACCACTGCTTCGTCGTGAGGAATCTGCCCAGGTCTCTCAGTACCTCGGTGCTGGCCTTCGTCACGTGGTAATGGACCGTCTGCGTCTTCCCGTCCGCGTACGTGACGGCTAGTCGCACGTGACCCCATGCCGACGAGGAGGGCGTGACGGTGTAGGAACCGGCCAAAATCTCCTCGAAGGCGAGCGCACCGGGCGGTTCGCTGGAAATGGAGCGCACGGCCGAAGAGGATTGGAGGAAGAGCTGGGCGGGAGAGCCCCGAGGGATGATGTATCCCGGGACGCCGACGGCGACCGGCGTGCCCGTTCCCGCCACGGCGGCATCGAGCCCGCGCACGCCACCCTCGGCGATCGAGAAGCGGACGCCGAACTGCAGGGACTTGCCCGGTGCTATCGTCCGCGAAGAAGGCGTATTCCAAGGAATCGCGCCGGCCCATTCCTTCTCGGCGTAGGCCTTGGTGAGAACCTGCCACTCGTAGAACCCCTCGAACGTCTGGCTGCCGTAGTTGGTGCTCGGGAAGGAAGGCTCGGCGAGGTTTCGGTACGCTTCGAAAGGTGTGTCGGTGGCATTGAGGGGCGTCACCACGAGCGCTGCGCCTGTGCCGCTCACCGGGCTCGCGCGGATGTATCCCGCGTGCATCCCGACGTAAGGGTCGGACAGCGTACACAGCCGCTGGATATCGCCGGCCGCTCTGTTGGTGAAGATGCTGTTGAACTCGGCCGGGAAGCCCAGGCTCCCTAGCTCGATGGTCGAGGGTCCCGTGTTGGCGACGGTGAAGCGCAGCCCCAGATCGCCCGAGACATCAAGCCACTCTCGGGTTATGTTCAGCGGGATGCCGCGATCAAGCGTCGGCGCGAGGTTCGAGGCGGCCTTGGAGCCGGTGTCGACGGTCGTGACGCTGTTGCGCGCTGCCGCTGTGTCCCCGTCTATCCAGCTACCGCTTCCACTGCCGCCTTGCTCTCGGTATCGGAACGTGATGTCGCCCCAGTGGTACTGCCCATTGCTGGCCCGGACGGATAGCAGGTCGTAGGGGAGGAAGTCAAAGGTGCTCCCCGCAGGTGTTAGCGATGCCAGCACCTGTGCGTCTTTGACGACCTTGGCGTTGAAATTTGCCGTCTGAATAGTAATATAACCGTCCTTCAGACCCAGGTTGTCGCCCTGCCCCTGGACGCCCACGAGCAGAAGGGCAAAGGCACTGACTAGTTCGCGCCGCACCATCCTCAAGCTGGACCTAGATAATGTTCCCGCGGGAGGTAAAAGAGCTACCTACTCCTTGATGGAGAGGCCTATGTGCTTCTGTCCGGCTCCCGTCCCCCCACACTCTGGAAACACGATAAGACGGAAAAATTGCAGATGCTTCCCCCCTCCACGTTGTATTCGCCTAAACCGGCGCCAGTGGCCCCGTCGTAATTTTTGGGTAACCACCATGATGCTCCTTTCCCAGACTTAGACCCACTATGCACGCCCGCCCCCTTGTTGGCGCCCCAGCAGAGATCCGAACAGTGCTCGGATCAGCGTCAACAAGTCCTCCTCCGCTGTCGGCCATCTTATCTTGTGACAAGGTCCGAGAAGAAACATAGTCACTCGGTACGATTCGCAACATTGTATAAATTCATAACCTCTTTCATTCTTGAGCTCTATCGCGAACGACGACAACATCTAAGCAAAGCCGACTTGACCGAGACAGAAACACGTTGGCCCCTAGCATTCAGATTAACATGCAAAGTCAGTTCGGCTTCGTGCGCCTACAAACGAGCAAGCAGTGAGACCCAATGAACTCCAAAACGAAAAACAACCTCGTGGTATGCGATCCGGAACGCCGCCCACCATGACCAGCAGAAAACACACGACTATTTTTCATGTCCGAAAAAAATGATGATACACGAGCGAGAGAGTGTGCCGGCCCGAAGGACTAGGAAGATTTCTCCTTCTTGGACTTCTTCTTGCTCTTCTTCTCGCCGTCATCGTCCGTGTGTTTTCGCTTCTTGCTGGACGGCTCCTCCGTCTCCGCGATTGCCGTCGCCTTTGCCTCCTCCTTCTTCATCTTCTTCATCTCCTTCTTGCTGATCACTTTGGGTGTGCCGTCGTTGTTGAGTTTGACATCGCCTCGCTCATACTTTCTCTTGAACTTCTTGACCGATATGCCGGCCTGTTCTGCCAAGCGAGCGTAGTCTGCTTCCGACAGTTTGCTGCCGGGCGTGGCGGGCGTCGAAGGAGCATCCTTCTTGGACTTCTTGCTCTCTTTACTCGCCTTCTTGTCCTTCTTCGACTTGGACTTGCCTGTTTGTGCGTGTTAGCCAATGCTCCTTACGATGTACACGGCACGGAGTTCTCGCAGCCGGTAGACAGCATCTGGTCCTTACCATTCTCGACACCGCCCATCTCTGCATCGGAATCCTCCTCGGACTCCTCCTCACTGTCACTATCCGCCATGCGAGTATCTTCCACCTCTTGGATAAGCGGCTTGGACGGCGTCTTCTTCGCCGAGACCGGGGCGTCGGCGTCGGCATTGTAATTTCGCGACGGCTTCACTTCGAACTTGGAAGGAGCGGCACCTCCAGGTCCGATCTTGGTGCCCTTGGACGTCAGGGGCTTGCCTTCCAGCTTGCGAAGCTTGTCCTCGAGATTGGCTCTCAGTCTGATGCCCATGTCGGCTCTTTCGTCGTCGTCGATCGCAATATCAGCCCCATCGACACCTTCGTTGCTCAGATCCGACAGTGCATCTACACGGAGGCACAGTGCGGCCTTGGCTGATAGCATACGTGCAATCTTGCCCTTATTCTTTCCGGTGGCTTGGCCGACGAGCGAGGCGTGATAGATCAGACCATACTTGGGTGTGTCGTGCTTGGTCTTGAGAGCACGGAAGAGGGCCTTCTCCGCGCCCAGGACCTGAATCGTACTGCCCGGGCTCTTGGCGAGCTTCATAAGAGAGCCGGTGTGGGCGATCAGACGAGCGCCGACCAACTCGCCGAGAATCTCGGTCGTGTTGGGGGCAAGGGCCTTCATGCGCGACGTCAGGTACTGCGAAAGCTGTTGCCTGTATTCTGTGAAGCTGATGACCTGCTCGGCAAGGAGCTTGATGTTTTCCAGATCCATGCCCCCGATTTCGGTACCCATGCTGACCTCGGCAGCCGCCTTGACGCGCGTTTCCAAGTCTTCCGGGAGTATTTCGGAGAAGTCGGTGTTGGCGGCCTGTTCGCGCGTGCCCATCGTCATAATTACGCGAGCGTATGCCGTGTTATCGTTCAGAATGCGGTCCAGCTCGGGGAAATGCCAGCCGTACCACTCCTTCACTCTCATGGCGTAGTTGTTCAGCTCCTTATCGAGATCGTCGAGGAGTTTGATGGCCTGCACAATCATGATATCGACCTTATCGGGAGAGAACTTGAGCTTATGTCTGGAAATAGAATGTGATAGGGCTAAAGCCATGTTGCCGAGATAATCGGGCTCCAAGTCGGGAAATAGCTCGGGAAGGTATGTCTTGATCGCACGGAAAAGCTCATTGGTGGAAGAGTCGGAAACGGGCGTGATCTGAAGCTCGGGTAGAACGTTGATGGCGGCACCGAGCTTGGGATCCGCCACGGCCAGCGACGCCTTTCTCTCCTCCTTGATGTCGTCAAGTAGCTGTTGTAGTAAGGGTGTCACCTTTCCCTCGGTTAAAGAGCTGTATTCGCCCAGCGCCTGGCTAGCATCCTCGAACTTGACCATCTTTTTGAGGGATAACCTTTTAAAATAGAAGACGGCGTCAGTCGCCTCAGGATCCACGTCGTCCAAGTCGTAAAGCAGGCACTCACATGGAATTGATGGCCTCGGCGCTAGAGAGCTGCTCCGCGACATCGTCACGGGACAGCAGTTTCTTATCCTTGGCCTTGAACAGGCCGTAGCTGAAGCACCACTGCGTTAGCAAAATTCACCAGGCAATTTTGGTTGGAAAAGCATCGGTAGAGCTCACCCCGCAGGCGTTTCGGCCAGAACGAAAAGAGGCATGGCTGTAAAATTAAAATCTAGAACTGTCCTGGTCCCTGCGCAGCTTCTCTCGTCGTAGGAGAGGATTTTGCGTCGCCAATTGGGAGGTTGCGACGGAGAATCTGCAAAAAGGAGAGCTTTAGCTGGGGAACTTTTTTGGATAATAGGCTTGGAGAAAGAAATTTCATGTCTGGGTTAAGGCTGATAAAGTTAGATAAGAGAGGTTTACGGACTTACAGTGGAGAATATGTGGCTTGTGTGGACTTTGAGGCAGGGGTGTACAGCAGTGCCCGTACCAGGCTTTGTTTGGTATTAGGCCGCCAAGACGCCATGGGAATGGGCCAGCAAAGTGTTCAAATATATTGATACTGTGTAAATCATCCCAACCTTCAACCATACAGCTCGAGAAGTCAGGTTAGATATACCGTATCACGCACCACCAGGTAAGTTGTACTGCTGTCTGTACTGCTGTAGTCAATGTTTGATATATCGACGTTAATGCCACAGTTTTAAGTCACGATTCTTTACTCTCCATCTCCCATAATATAGTATCTGTTTCATCTCCTCACTGCAAAACCAGGTTTGCCGAAAATGGAAGGCCTCTTCTTCAATGTAGACAACGGGTTAGTACAACTACTCCCCTCTCCCACTGCGAGCATACTCTAACGTCCAAGCAACAGTTATATCGAGGGCATCGTCCGGGGTTACCGAAACGGCCTCCTCACCAGTGCCAACTACTCCAATCTCACGCAGTGCGAGACTATCGATGGTGTGTACTCATCCCGTGTTGAGTGGATACGGAGACACCAGAGCCGCCGCCGCCTAACCTGTGACGTGGATAGATCTCAAACTCCAGCTCGGTCCAGCATACGGCGACTTCCTCGCCTCCCTCCCCCCGAACCCTTCCACCTCCAGCTTAGCCGCCAAGACCACCGATAAGCTCGTATCCGAGTTCAGATATGTCCGCGCAAATGCTGTCGGCTCGCTGGCACAGTTCCTCGATTACCTCACATATGGCTACATGATCGATAACGTTGCGCTGCTCATCACCGGCACCCTGCACGAAAGGGACACCCGCGAGCTGCTGGAGCGATGCCATCCCTTGGGCTGGTTCGAGACCATGCCAGTCCTCTGCGTCGCCACTAACATCGAGGAGCTCTACAATAGCGTCTTGATAGAAACGCCCTTAGCCCCTTATTTCAAAGGCAGCCTGAGCCACCAAGATCTCGACGAACTCAACATCGAGATTGTACGGAATACCCTGTACAAAAACTACCTCGAGGACTTCTACAACTTCGTCAACACACACCCGGACATGGCCGGCACCCCCACCGCCGAGGTTATGAGCGAGATCTTGGAGTTTGAGGCAGACAGACGAGCTATCAACATTACACTGAACTCCTTCGGCACCGAGCTCAGCAAGGGCGACCGAAACAAGCTATACCCGAGCTTCGGCCGTCTCTACCCGGAAGGCACCCTGATGCTCTCCAGAGCCGACGATTTCGAGGGTGTGCGGCTGGCGGTGGACGGCGTGTCCGACTACAAGAACTTCTTCGACGCGGCGGGGCTGAGCGGTGGCCCCTCCGGGCCCGGTAACATGGGCGGCGGGTCTGGAGCCAATGGCAGGAACCTAGAAGACATGTTTTACCAGAAAGAGATGGAGATCTCTAAGAATGCCTTCACGAGGCAGTTCACCTACGCGATCGTATACGCCTGGGTCAAGTTAAGGGAGCAGGTAAGTCGCCCAGCTTCTCTCCCCCCCCCCCCCCCCCCAAATCTGTCTCGGTTGTGAGGGGGTTGTGAGGGGCTAATAGGTCGTGCTCAGGAAATCCGCAACATCACATGGATCGCCGAATGCATAGCCCAGAACCAGAAAGACCGCATCGGTAACTACATCAGTGTATTCTAAGGAGCGTGCTTGATTTCGGACCGGTCATGGTTTGTTGGTTGTTTTGGCGCTGTTGTTGTTCCTGCCCATGTAGCACTAATGTGAGAAAGAGAGAGATACCATGCAAATGAACTTGGAAGTTTTCAAGGTCAGACACCCCCACCAGCACACTTGATGCGAAGGGCATTCCAAAGGATGTAGACGAAAGACACTGGCCCGAGATGTTCCGGTTGAATCGTCAAGAGTCACGGCGTTGATGTATGTATATTACACAATAGATGGCTTAAAGGTACATGCTTCCCCAGACCGATTATCATACACTCGACTCTATCCCATGCTTTCTAAAAGGAAATCTGGCCCTTATAGTTGGCTTCACCTAGCCCGAGCTCCGCCAGCATATGATGCCATCGGGCACTGCCCCTTTCCTTCCGCTCCATGTAGGCCATGAGTCTTTGGCGTCTATGAACCAGCAGTCTCAGGTTTCTCTTCCCGGCCTTGTCCCGATGGCCGTGGTTCTGCGCCAGCTCATTGGCCATGGCCTGGATCTTAGCAGTAAGGATGGCAATCTGCACCTCGCTGCTTCCTGTATCAGGCCCGGCTCGAATAGGCTTCTCTTGCCTCTCCTGCCCCCGCGAGAGAGGCTTAGGGGGGAGGGTTAGATCGGTGTTGTGTCTGCCGAATATGTCGATACATCTCCGGATATTGGCATGACGTCGATCTTTGGCGGAACCGTTGTTGAGATCCAATATGCGCTGCAATGCCTCAACGGCCTTGTCATGCTCGGCCTTGTGCTTCTCGAGGCTCTTTTCCAACGCTTCCGGGTTTGCGACGGTATAGCCGGATTCGATGGGTTTGGTCAGGGCAAATGCCGTCTGGACAGCCGCGTCGAGTTCCTCCTTGTGTACGAGATGGTTCAACAGGTGAGGCGCAGTAGGGAGAGGGCGGGGTTCTTCAATAGGTTTCCCGTCGTCACCCATGCGAGGCTTCGTGAACGGGGCCTGTCCTGCCGAGTCGAAAGACTCGGTGAAGGGGGTAGGAATGCCGCGAATAGGATCGCCAAGTTTCGCGCGACGCTCCGCTTCGATCTCTTCGCGGCGCTTCAAATGAGCATTTTTGCGCTGCTGCATCTGAGCCCACCTATAGGGGTCCTGCTTCGCTAGTTTTCTCTTCGCCTTGTCGGATAGCGACGCGGTCTGGGTGATCGGAAGGAGTGTCGGGGCGGACGGATTGACCGCGGGCCGAATGCATACTGCAGTGTACGTGATTAGCAGAGGGGCTGGACAAAATACATGTCTTGCTTAGCATACATGAGAGCGTATTATTAAGGCGCTGCACGCCCGGTATCCGCGGCGGCATGGTGGATGGTGTATAGTGTATAGTGTATATTGACGACCAGTCGGTTTAGTCAAAGTCCGACAACATCTCAACTTTTTCTTTGCAATGCCGTTCACATCTCAAAGGAGACACCTACCTACCCGGGAAAGGCCCACTGTACGTACAGCCAAGGCTCGATCCAGGAGTCGTGCTAGGTTGCCAGCTGCAAGCCTCAACTGGCTGTTTGGCCTGTGGCTACCAATGTACAGTAGTAGTAGCACTGGGGATATCACTGATTTCCGAAGTGTTTGGATTGGGGCTAAACAATTCAATTAAACCGGTTTGGGAATGGTGCTCCATCGGCGGGTAAACAGAGCTCCGTCCTACAAGCTGATTTGATAAGAATCGATAAGAGTCTGGACTAACCCAAAGCTAAAGGACCCCACTGTAAGTACATGTTTGTGCAAGCTCGCTTACCCTAAGCTCGATAAGTTGATTAGCCCACCAGATTCCAAGACCCAAAATTCCTATGCTTGTGGGAGGCATCGCGAACTTTTATTTCATTCCTTGCACATCACGAAGTTCGCGTCCAACGTCAAACCATCGCCTCCTCCAACCCCCCTACCGCTTCACGCGAACACTCTACCTTCAAGATGGCGCCCGCGAACCTTCCCGCCTGCATGGCGGCCACTTCCCAGGACATTGAGATGCTCCTGGCCGCCCAGACTCACCTCGGCTCCAAGAACTTGCAGGTTCACATGGAGCCTTATCTCTGGAAGACCCGTGCTGATGGTGTCAATGTCATCAACATCGGCAAGACCTGGTAATTGACTATCACTGTACAAAACGATGGGATGTTTTCTGACCTGATTCTTTTTCTGCTTTGAAGGGAGAAGATCGTCCTCGCTGCTCGCATCATCGCCGCCATCGACAACCCCGCCGATATCTGCGTCATCTCCGCCCGTCCCTACGGTCAGCGTGCTGTCCTGAAGTTCGCTTCTCACACCGGTGCCGTCGCCATTGCCGGTCGCTTCACCCCCGGTTCCTTCACCAACTACATCACCCGCTCCTTCAAGGAGCCCCGCCTCATCATCGTCACCGACCCCCGCACCGATGCCCAGGCCATCAAGGAGGCTTCTTATGTCAACATTCCCGTGATTGCCCTCTGCGATACCGACTCCCCTACCGAGTTCGTTGATGTGGCCATCCCCACCAACAACAAGGGTCGCCACGCCATCGGCTGCATCTGGTGGATGCTTGCCCGTGAGGTCCTCCGCATTCGTGGCACCATTGCCAGCCGTGACATCCCTTGGGACGTCATGGTGGATCTGTACTTCTGTATGTCCTACCTGCTTTCACTTGCGCCGTCTTGTCCTTTCCTTTTCTTCGGGCTATAACAGCTAACCATCGTTTCAGACCGTGACCCTGAGGCTGAGGCCGAGGAGAAGGTCGAGGAGGATAAGCTCCCCGGCGTTGATGAGGTTGGCGCTGCTGCCATCGAGACTGCTTTCCCCACCGCTGGCGATTGGGAAGCCGCGCCCGCTGGCTTCTCTGGCGCCACCGGCGAGTGGTCTGCTGGTGCCGCGGGTGGTGCTGATGAGTGGTCTGGTGCCGTTAGCTCTGGTGCCGCCCCCGCTGCCACGACCGAATGGGCCGCGGATGAGAATAAGAGCTGGTAGGGCCCACGCTCTAATCACCACGCTCCTGCAGTCAACAGCGCTGGAGAGGTAGCCCATTCTGGTCAGCCAGGTGGAGCACAGACGGTGCAGCAGGGTCATTATCCAGAAGCGTCTGATGAATGGCATGTGTCTGGAGGCGGATTTGACTCTGTTTCGACGGGTATCGTAGGAGGAGACGACTTTGTGCAATGGTGACGGCTTGGGCGCATAGCCTGACCATCACCTGCTGCATCTATAACGCAGACATGCATGCGCCAGACCCAGGAAAAAGGAGAAAGATCGTTACAGTATAGCCTGGGGTATGGGTCAACTTGGACGTACTAATGAGGGAAAGATACCAAAATTAGTTGATGAGCTGACCGGATTTGTTGCTCTTTACGTAGGTGACTGTCTTTGTTGGTTTCAGTTCAGCTGAGGACGGGGAATGCCCTGTACGGCTCAAGAGGGGTGGACTTGATCGTGATCCCGCCCATTGCTCTTAGGTAGCTGAAGAAATGAACCTTTGTCACTGTGGCTTCGCGACCTTGGCTTCGTGTGTGACCTTGTCACAATGATGCAGCGTGCTATGGCGCTTGGTACTATTTTCGTGTCTGAATCGTATCAAATGGCTACTAATAACAGGTCCTATGAACAGACCTCCCTTGCCGGGCTGCCCATTACCCAGTGATGAATATTGTGGCAGGAATTACAGCGTTGCTCTCACCTACTATCCAACATCGGCCGGCTTGCAGCGTCTACAGACTGGATCGATGGCATGGCCTTGCGTTATACGACTAATTTGGCCGGCAGCGTTGGCCAGCAGCGTGCGTGGATGATTGAGACGGCGAGTCGCCCGCCGCTCGCAGCCATCACGCAGTTGAGAAACCTACGTCATGTCAGGGGCCGATCGATACCTGGAGCCCTATTTCCTCACTGCTTTTATTAGATGGGGGCGACTTGGACATAGTATACACGTGAGAGTGGTTGACTTTGCACTCCTTTCCATCTCTTGTCCCCTTAGTCAACCCTCGGCTTGTACCGCAAATAGACGTTCTTGGAAGGCTTCTTGGCCGAGTGTAAGTTGGGGTCCATGCGGATCGGCTCCTTTGACTCCACGTGATTGCCCTCCCTGTCCGAGAGTTCGAAGTCGAAGAGGCCGACAAAGTAGGCCGTTATCAGAGCCATCTCCAGCTTGGCGAATTTCATACCCACTAGCAAAACCGTGGGGTTGTTGCCCCCAATCTGTTAGTCTGTATCTTCATTTACGGAAAAAGAGAAAGAGAAAGGAAGGTGGGCAAAGAAAGTACTCACAACAAGGATGACGCCCACTTCCCCAGCCCATGTAGCCATGGGGCACCTTCTTGTCCTCGGCCCTGCCCTCGAGGTAGCGGCCCGGGTTCCACTCGTGCTTGTTGGTGTACCACTCGCCCAGCATGATATCGGCGATGGGGTAGGTTAGGAAGGCGCCGTTGGGCACGACCTCGCCCGTGTCGCCGATGGGGACGTCGTGGCCCGACACGTTTTTGCGGAAAGTCGCGCCGGGCATGCAGAACCGGATCGTCTCGCGCAGGGCCAGGTCGATCAGGGGGAACTCGGCCTCCCACTCGTCGATGGTCAGGCTGGCCAGCACGTCTTCGCGCGACTGCGACGCGGTCATCCGGTGGCGCGAGATGGCGGTGTCGACCTCCTCGCGCAGCCGCGCCATCCACTCGGGGCTCTGCGTCAGGAAGACTTGGAGGTACGCCGCATTTATGCCGCTGTTGAGCTGTCCGGCGTAGAGGGCACCGATCTCGAACTAAGATGCACCGAGGGCGTGACGTCGTCTGATTAGTCGGGGGCTCCTCACCTGCGCGGAGAAAAGAAGGGATGGGAGGGTATGATGCTATGCTAGCGAGTAGCTACTTACCCCGACGATGTCCCGCAGGTTTAAGCCCTTGTCGACAAGGAACTGCAGTGCATCGTTGCCCCGGGTGCCCGTCTTCTTGCGGTTCTCGATGATGCCGCGGAAGACGAAGGCGAGCTTGGCACCGTAGTACATGCGCAGGGCGTGGTTGATGGTGGGCAGCCAGGGGAAGTGGACCTTGATGAAGGAGTCGGACTTCTCGAACCAGTCGAAGATGTCGAGGGTGTACCTCAACAGCTTGGGATCTTCGGCAATATCGTTGGCGCCGACGGTGCGCATGGTCAGCTGGTACACGATGTCATAGAAGGCCTCGAACGGGTCTAACACGCGCCACTCGGGGTCGGCGGCCGAGGGCGGGACAGCGGCCAGTGCGTCACAGGCGGCTCGCGTGTCGCCCGTCAGCAGATCCAGGTTCTTGACGAAGTTCTCCTTCTTCATCAGGGAGACGAGGCACTTGCTGAACAACTGGCTAAAGTCATCTCCATCGGACTCGGGAGCTTGTGGCTGGCCCGTCAAAAGCTCGGCGAAGCTGGAGCAAGGGGATAGGCAGGCAGCTCGTCAGCTTTCCAATCTGAAACATGTTTCACGACACGCGCAGGAAGGAGACGGAAGGAAGAACATACGCCTGGGGGAAGTTGAGGTCCTTGCTCTCGAAGAAAAGCTTCCTACCCTGGGGCCCCGACGTGCCAATGATGAGCTTCTTGCCGACGTAGAAGCTGAAGTTGCCCGTCTTGGATGCCTTGATTGCGTCCCTGTAGAAATCGGCACGTTTTCCATAATAGAAGTCGACGTTCCCAAAGATGGGCCAATCGCCTTTCTTGTACCACGCGGGTGCATTCTTGGGAATGGCAGGCCGCCAGAAGACGCGGTAGAAGAGCACGGCGGTCGTGGTGAGAAGGACCACCCACACTGTCGCCGGCCACTCTCGAGGAGCAATGGTGGCTAGAAGGCTCGAGCGCGACATTTCTGCTTGCTTCCTGGCTTTGACTTCTAACCTAGACTGCCTAGATGAAAGACCAGTGGTCGAATCGGGGGGGTGCGATGACGATGCTCGAGTCGGACAAAGCGGAAAGGGAAGGCGACTTGCAAGCCCAAAGCGAAGTGCAGGCAGTATTATATACCTATCTGTATGCAATCATCTACCCTAGAAGCCATGAGAGGCAAAGTACATCTCCGGCATTATAAATCCTGTAGACACCAAGTAGATAGTCCATATCTTGCCAAGCGGGTAGGGAAAAGCAGTGGTGGAGAATGTCTCCGACGATCTCATTATAAGATCCTTAGCTCTCTGCCTTAGGGATGGCAAGAAACACAGCATATTATGCAGCATATTATTTCCTAGACGAGGGTCTCCACTCTACCAGGCACTTACTCCGTACCAGCAGGATGGAGAAGGTGGGGAGGCGTCCGAGTCCCGCTCCAGTCAACTTGTCTGTATACAGTTGATTGGCCGCAGTCCGGCAGCCAAGCGATCCAGAGGCACTCATAAGACAGAATTCTGGCTTGTGGTTCGCCATCTCGCTTCGAGTGGGGGCGGCTTTGGTTTGCCCAAATTGGCAATTCTTCATCGTCCAAGAATCAGGGATGACTTAACCGAGCTTTTTATCTCTCCTCTTGTGGGCTACAGAACACCCACTGTACGGTGTTATGTGTTGTAGTCTGTTCCATAACTTCTGTGTAGGCGAGGGTGTCAGTGCGACGCTTGCATTGGCAGCCACAGTAGTGCTTAGGTCAGCTCGCATATGAGACTGCGCCCTGGTATCGGTACATTTATCATGCTGTACTGTACCGCACAGCTAGAGATAGGTATACTGTTGAGCACGCGTACAATTTCCAGCGTCACCGGCAACAGTTGCAGCGGAAAGCTGCTAGATAGAGGAGGAAAGCTGCAGGTTAGATAGAGATTTCCTCCCAACCACTTCCTTCAAACAGGCTAAGTTAAATACAAAGTCATTCCACGGCTATGGGCCGAACACGCTATATTGGTACATCGCCATGCCCCTGCTTCTGGCGACACGCGAGTATCCTTGCGCCCCCTATGCTCCAAAACTCCTTTGCATGCATCGGTTTGGGGAATAAGACATAAGAAATCCAGGCGTGATAAATAAGTGATAGACATGGGAAAAATAAGACCCGACAGAGACAGGAACAGAGAAGAGGTAGAATCAAGAAAAGAAGGTAAGAAAGAAAGAAAGGAAAAAGAATCATGGGGTATCAAAATCGCCAAAAATCACTTCGTCACAAGACCCTGCATGATATGCTTAACATGCCAATGCCGTCCCGTCGTATGTAGAGTATGTAGAGTATGTTAGCCTTTCTACTCCAGGCCCTCCGATCTCCTCCGAATCTCGTCGTCGCTTAGAGCACTCATCCACAGACATCGCTCGATGATGCCTTCGATGGGCTGGAACTGGTACAACGTGCTAGCTTCCAGTAGCCGGAGCAGCGTCTTCACGATCGAGGCCGCGATCCGGCAACGCTCAAAGTTCACCAACGGCGGGGTCTTCGGCGAGCTCGCGATTTCCGATGGCCGTTGGTAGTTGAAGACCAGGTCGTGCGTGTATATGCCCACGAAAGGGATGCAGCCCGTTTCGCCAGCCACCCCGCCGCCCTCCATCTCCGCCCGGAGGTTGTTGAAGTTCCTCGTCGGCGAAACCAGCGCCTCCAGGTCGCCCATCGTCTTCATGTCCGTCGCCGGGATCAGCGCCCACGTTCTCGACAGTCGCCCCACCTCGTTCGACGTGAGCGCAATTGCGATCTGGCTCATCGTCGCGAAGTTGAGGTATCTTCTGCAGTGAGCCGCAATGTGGATGAGCTTGATGATGCATCGCGCTCGCTCCTCCACGTTCCGCGTCAGCACAATCTCGGACACAGCCCACTTGACCATGATGTTGAATCGCGCTATGACCACCTCGACCCCGCGAGCGTCTGTGTTGCGGAGGAAGTCGACCCACGATCGCGAATCGTAGCGCGAGTGTCTCCATTTCATCTCGATGAGCTCCTTCCAGTCCACTTCGTTGAGCGCGTCCTTTTCGATCAGTGTAAACTGCTGCGCGAGAATTTCCGAGTCAAAGGCGAGGATGAAAGGTAGGTGAAGGGGCGGCTGCTCGGCCGGTTCATCCGATCGTTTGCTTCCCTCGTCAGCGCCCCGGCCAAGATGATGGCGCAAGGCCGGCGTTGGCGTTGGCGGCAGAGGTTTCTGCACCCACGCTTGATCGGCGCGGTTTTCGGCCGCGCCGTCCGTCTCCAATGGCATCTGCAGGGCCTGCAGGAACGTCAACTTGACCGAGGATCCGTCGTCGTGCAGATATGGGCCTATCGGACGGCCAGCATCTTGGTGGCCAGCGGCTTGCCTCCCCTTGATCCCCTCAAGCGAGAGAGCCATGGGTATGTTGCTATTTCCGTCAACCGCCTCGGTGGACAACTCGGACGACAGCTCCGAGTCATTGTCACTCTCCACATCCAAGAATGAACGCTCTTCACTATATAGGACTGGCGTTTGGCCGTCCTGCGCGGCTCTGTCCAGGCTCTGTGTCCTGCTGATGAACTCAAAAGAGGTATTGACCGAGGAGCTGGCAATCGGCGCGTCGTTCTCGTCAACCGGCGTATCGGGGCCCTCGAGTATAGAATGGTTAGTCCATTCACGCGCGTGTATCGTGATACGGCCCTCGTCCGTCAAGCCCCTTTCCAGTAGGGGTATCGAATTATACGTCTCCATCGAGTCTTCCGATAAGAACGAACTGATCTCCGACTGCTGCGAGATATGCATACGCTGGTCAGCGACAGATCCTTCTTCGATAGGTGATACGGCCGGGACCTCGTCTTCTCCAATGTGGAGATGCCGGTGCTTCTTCTTTTCTTCCGCCGCTCCCCTATCACCTGCCATAGGTGGGAAGGGATGCGTGGGGAAGTTCTGGAGCTCTCTGCACGCTAAATTCTCTGGCTCGACCAAGAGCTTGACCATCTTCCGTTCGTACTTCCCTTCCAGCTTGAGAAGGGCAGACTCGACGCCACCATCATCGTCGGTGTCGTCGGGGATCTGCGCCAGCTTCTGCGCCTCTGTCTCGAACGAAGGTCGCATATTCGGCTTCGATGAATGCGTGCTGAAGAGTGAGAGGGACGGGCGTCCGGCGGCCTGCACGGCCTGCACGGCCACAGCTCCCAACGAGAATACCCCGGCCCGAGCTGGGAGCTGCTCGCCGCTTGCAACATCGACAAATGCATTCGAGTTCCGCAGAGGGCTCCGAAGGTAAGAACTCGGCAAAGAATCGGAATAGGTGGTGAGCGAGCCGATAGAGCGCGACCGGCGAAGTGGCAGGGGGCCCATTTGTCCAGTGGTTGCGGCGCCCCTCAGGTCCTCTCCGGGCTTCCTCCGTCGCAGCATTCGCAACGGTGGCGGCATGACCTCTGATTTCATCGAGCTTCCGGAGTAGCTGGTCGCATCGAAGCTCCTGGCAGTGGAATGGGTGGTCAAGCCGCTTTGAAACGACGCCCATCGTCTTTGTGCAATTGAGCCTTTAGATCGATAACTCCGGCTGGACTGTTGTCTCCTGTGACGATTAAGGTAAGCCGACGGCGGCTTCCTGGAGGGCCGAGCGATGAAGCTCACGGGAGGCGACCTCGCGGCTTCCCCGGTGTGTGGAGTGGGGGTGATGTTTTCAATGGAGCCATCAGGGTCCAGCTTGTTGCTCGTATCAACGGCCGGCATGGGATCCATGCTCGCCGAGCCGCCATGCACGTGTTGCCCCAGAATATAAGAAGACCTCCGAGGCGTGTTTCCACTGGCCTTGCCGCTTGGCGGCGTCATAGGTGGTGTGGGATCTCTACCATGGCGCCGAGCCATGCTCTGACCGAAGGTCTGGATCGACGAGTTCGCTGGCGGGAGAGCGCCAGTCATGACATATTGTTCCGGAGGGGCAGTTCCATCGACGATAACAATCGACTTGCTGCCCGTGGTGATAGCGGCATCGCTCAGCGGCCGTAACTCGAAGGACGAGTCCATGTGAGCTGCACTATACTCAACCTCCCCAGCGCCGTTCTCCACGACACTCGTACCATTTGAGTATGGCAATTTCGCTTCTGCCGCGTCCTCGCGAACAGCCTGTCTGAAGTCCTCGGCCACCTGGGCGCCCAGCACGTCAATTCGCTGTGGCTGTTTGCTATCGTTTGGCGGCAAGTTTCGCGTCTGTGGCACCACAGCCGTCCCGGGAAGTCTGTTGGTTGTTGCCCCCCGAAGGCCAATAGGAGCCATCCCGATCAAGCTCTCCTGAGCTTGAGAGTTGCCAGCACTCCTGGCGCTGAGGGCTCTCCGCACGCTTCCTAGCAACTTCCGCATGCCTTGGCTTGACATGGCCGATGCGGGCGCCTTCCCCTTGGCTGCAATCGTGGAGTGAGACTGGAAGAGTGTTGTATGTCGGCTACCTCCCGTGCTCGCACTGTTGTCCAACTCAACAAACGGCTGGCCAGGAGGGAGGACGTTACCTCGCACTAGACTCCCGGAATATGGAAGCGTCAACAGGAATTCGGCGTTCTTGTACAGCATCCTTTCTGCCATGCTTCCGTGCTCTCTCAGGGAGTCGCTCAGGCTGTTGTTACGTCGGTGAGAGGTTTGCGGCCGCGCACGTTTGCCCGACAGGACACGAGGCGTGGATGCGATAGGATCTGCACTGATGTAGATGGAGCTCGGGTCCGCGGGGTGTGCTCCCAGCAACAGACTTCCATTGCCATCACCCAGGCGCAATGCCTTGGTTGGAAACGAGCACGAGACAACATCTAGGCTTGCTATGCTGGTTGGCGAGGTAGGTTGCTGGTTCAGTCGGGTGACTCCCTTCGGTGGCGGCGGCGTGGCCGGACGCGGCCTGCTCCGCGCCGCGTAATCCACCTGACCGAGCTTGGCGGTCTCTGGGAAGGAGTCCGGACTTTGCGAGTCTGCGCTTATCGTAGAGGCACCCTCTCGTCGAGGGGATTCGGTGGCCCCCGTCTCCCAGAAGCTAGGTGTCAAGCTAGGATCACGGTGGCCAGCAATCCCTCCAGGCGCGAGGGGCCCGTCATTTTCCACTTCGATGTCGAACTCGGGGCCGTCCCAGTACTGTGCACAGACTCGCCTCCAGCACTTCTTGAGCTCGCCCATGATTTTCAGGGGAACTTTCTGATCGGTTGGCGCATTCCGCAGCTCCTCTGTGAAGGCGTTCAGGAGGTCGCAGAAGGCGACACGCAGGTGGTAATCCACAACGAAGTCATCCACGAAGTAATTCAAAATCCAGTGTCTCAGTGCCACAAAGGTCCGGACTTTCACAATCATCCCCGCATCGTCGTCTTGCGACAGGGTCCACTGAAGACGAGCAATCAGCAGTCGCAGGAGGGCCGACGTGTCAAGGAAAGACCGAAACGTGAGGAAGAAATCGGATATCAGGTCATAATCAAGGAAGTTGGGTGACGTGATCTCCGCTACCAACCGCGGTGGTGTGGCCGCCGTGACTGTTTTTGTATTTGGCGAGTAGCGGACGATCGTGCGGTCGTCACAGGTCGGCTCAAAGGTGAGGGCGTCGAACAGTGCGGGCTCGATCTTTAGGTTGGCAGGCATGAAACCCGGGCGTGGGGGCTTTGCCATGCGCGGAGATGGCGTATTCTCGGCCGGAAGGTGCCAAGGTGGTGGAGCATGCTGGGAACGAGAGGAGGAGAGGCCAGCGGACTTGTGGGAGTCGAGCGTGTCTGCCGGGGGGCGCACGTCCGCCCTTTCGCCTGACGAGGGCCGGAGACACGAGGCATGGCTTGAAGTCATATCTTCGGTAGGGGCGTACGAGGATCCCCGTATAAGCGGTGTTCCCCTCAGGGTGAACCGTGGTGTACCGAGCTTGTACGAAGGGATGGCAACTTGCAGGAAACCGCCATTCTCGGCGTGCAAGTCTTCGGCCGTCCTCGACTTCCCGTCATTCCGTGGCTTGGAGATGACAACCTTGAAAATGGCCGTGTCGCTCCCCTCCGCTCCGGTGCTGAGGTCGTGCGCCGTTGAATCCGACACAGCACGACGATGGCGGTTGGTCGGCGACTTGTAATCGAAATAGGCCTCCTTCGCTGTCCTGTTGGGTGATGGACAGTCCGTCATCGGTGTCGGGGTCCACAGGCTGTTGTCCAACTCGCTGCTATCGAGACGCTGTGCCTTGCTCGGAGTAAGAGGATCCAATCCTCCTGTACTGGGTGGGGTGACTGGGAATGCACTCGGTGGGTTGGGGTATCTCTGGTTATCGGGGCGAATAGCCGGCCTGGGTTGAAGCAATCAGCATCTTGTGTCACTTGTCACCAGCGCCAATTACAAGCTGTCTACATAGACGAGGACGGGTGCTTGCGTCTGGTAGCTCTCACTGCCCTGTAGCTTTCGTGTCCGCCGCCGCCGACGTACCTCAGAAAGATCTGCCCGTTCTGGCCCACGTTAGCCACGGTGAAATGCCTCCCTTCCCTTCCGACCGACCCGCCCTCGACGACGGGGCTTCCTTTCTCTTTCTCCGTCGTCGAGTTCTTCTCTTCTGCCCTGCGCTGGCTTGCCGGAAGTAGGGGCTTGACGCCAGAGGTCGGGGACATGTGCGCGCCATGGCGGAATCTGTCAGCGGTCCTAGCATTCGTCGGGGAAAGCCTGTTTTGGGCGTCCTGGCCATGGGTTCTCTGCAGCCTCTGATCCCTGGCTGAGGCACCTCTCTTGGGGGATCCGCGTAGGCTCAAGTTCGATCGAATCGGCAGGGGCGGGTGCAGTCCGACCGGATTGGCCTCCATTTCTCTACAGCGCGGCAGACCAGGGCCTGCTAGATATGCGAATGGTTGAATGATACATTGAAACCGGGTAATCAGCTGGGACAGAGGCCAGGTTGGAGAAGCTCGGGAGGTTTGTTTGCTACAATGGACAGTTACATGGACATTTACTTGGGCAATTACTTTGAACAGTTACGGATAGAGAGGGTCGGAAACCATGACGTTGGGTCTCCGGAGTTTGCGCTTCGCCCTTGGCTCAGTTGGATATGAGTAAGTAAGTAGGTAGGTACGGTGAGGTGGGTGCTTACGACAAAGGTTGGAATAGGTTAATGGATTGGGCAGGAGAGAGACAACGTGAACGCTGGCTGCCTATCTGCTCGCTTCGTTACCGCATGGTGAATGGGAGGCCATGGAGATTTGGTGACTCGGTCGGTCCTTATTATTATTAATCTTAGTACAGTTGCATGCAGCCAGCCCCGGGAAATGAAGGCTGGGGACCACCAAGGCTGGGATGTCCAGTGGATAATGCAGTGCAGTCAAGTACAGCAGTACGGCGTTACAGCATGCAACAGCCTACAGACGGACAATTAGCAATCCAACAGCCTACCCATACTGCGTAGCATTCACTGTCCACACTGTGATGCTGTACTGTACTGCTGTCGTAGACGAAGATCAACAGCGCCCTGGTGAATTGGCAAGCACTAATTGAGTGGTGGATGTCTTTGAATACGCGGTTATTGCCTACCTAATTCTCCTCTCGAATCCCGTTAGGAAAAAAAGATAGGAAATTTGGCATTCCAATGCTGTATACAGCCGTAATGATAAAGTTATGTACATGTGTTGATAGATGATTAAGTACTTACTTAAAATAGGCAGTTATATACGTTGAATCAATGGCCACTCGGCGGTACACAAAGTTAGGTAAGTATCTACATTAAATCGAGCCCACCCATACACCGCTGTTCCCTCTAGGCTCTAACCTTAGCAGACATTGTCGGGGACGTCAAAACTGGCAGTGCGCTTGGTATAACCATCTGTCTTGGCGCCCTTGCCAACGCCACGTTTGGCGAAGGCGGTCCAGATCTCGCATGCGTTGTCGCCGCCGGTGAGGGCCTCGTCGGCGTCGAGGATGGCGTCGCGGGCGGAGACGAACGTCGGGTTGCAGGGTTGCCTAGGTCCAACGTTAGCCGTTCTTCCTCTTCTCAAGTCAAGCCGGGGGCTCTGGTTTGTTTTGCTTACAGGGCCATGGCGTCCAGGACCAGCTTCTGGGTCAGGAAGTTCCCGTCGGTAGGGACGCCGCCCTTGAACTCGGGCTTGGGGCCCGAATTCCGGCCATGCTTGTCGACAAGGTTCCACAGAAGCTCCCATAATACCGTCGTCCAGGTCTCGCCGATGTCGTGGACCTCGTTCTGCCCATCCAGCGTCTCGTACGTGTTGGGATTGGCCTTCATGTCGCTCGTGTACGGAACGCTGCGGATCCCGTCCTTGTTGTTGAAGATCCATGCGCCCACCGTCACGGGCGTGTCGCGCTCCCACTCGTCCTTGAGCGAGTTGGCGATGCCGTAGAAGTCGCCCCAACCTTCGCCCATGCCACCGGCCTCGCCGTCGGCCAGGCAGTCCGAGTTGGCCGGGCCACCGGTCAGGCGGGTCGACACTGTGTCACGCCTTTGTTAGCACCGAGCAGAACGCGCACCGGCGCCGCCAGGAATACTTACGGCCGTGAGTGTACTCGTGGATCACGACGTCCTTCTCGAACGTGCAGTCTCTCTCGGGCATGGACTCGGTCCAGAGGAACATCTAGGTCCCATGAGTATCAGTATAAAAGCCGCGCGATACGTGCATCCGAGCCTCGTTACTTACAGCCATCTGTCCGTTCCGACCGTCGGGTGGGCTGGAGAACCAGGCGTTGTCGGTTCCATCCGAGTCCTGGGCAGAGAGGATGACGTAGTCGCCGTCCTTGCCACCCTTTCCGTCGTTGTTGGCCTGGAAGTTGCCGGCTTCCTCGGTGAACCCCAGCTGGTAAAGCAGATCGTGGTAGTAGTTGGCTGTGTAGAACAGCTGCGTGACGGATGCGTCCTTGTAGTTGTCCGGCGTGGAATCGTTGAAAGCGACATTGTACACAAAGTCGAGGCTCTTGCTCTCGGGGGAGTAGTCACCGCCGCCGGAGTAGTCCTGGAGGGCGAGGGCGTTGTTGCCGCGTGTGGTGGTGTAGTTCTTGGAGCCGTCTGAGTGCCAGCCAAGGGGGGAAGACTCGTCCGCGGGATCCTTGACCACCCTGCGGCTACCGTCCTTGGGGTTGCGGACATTCCAGGGGCTGGCAATAGGTCAGCGTGATGGCGATGGGGATATAAATCAACATTATCCTCCCTCCTTTGGAACTCACAAGACCTTATAGCTGGCATCCGACACCCAGTCGACGGTTCCGTACACTTCGGAGCCGGTAAAGGCATCCACGTAGGAGTGGAGCCAGCTGCGACCCATGTTCGTCTCAACCTTCCACGACAGAGCTAGGTCGCCGTCGGGCTTGGAGAGGTAGGTCAAGCGGGCGGTGGGCTCGCTGACGACACCGGAGATCCCCTTGAGCACAAAGCATTCGAGGTCGTCGAGCGGCTCGGCCACGGCATTCCCGCTCAAAGGCAGGCCAAGGGATTTCATCACCCCCTCGATGGCCTTCTCGGCGCCACCGAACGACCTCTTCATCAGAGGACTGACGGCTGGCTGCTTTCCCGTGTAGAAGGAGTGCCCATACGACAGAATTGTGCCATCAGGACCAATCTATAGGGCTGTCAGTATGTGTCCCGAGAGGCCAGGTTGATGGCTGGGTAGACAAACATTGACGTTGAAATCACCGTTGCCGACGTCGATTCCGTGGACTGTCTGCCGGAAGTAGACATGGGCCACGCCGTTCCCTCCGACGTAATGGTCCTCCCTGAGGCGCCACTCGGCATGGGGAAGAACCCTCTTGATGAGTTCGGTGGCGGTCTCGACGTAGGTACCGCGCTTGAGAAGCTTGAGCGACTTGTCTGCCTTGATAGTATTGTGATGAACGTATTGAGAGCTCGTCTTGAGCCGGGACGATTTGGCCAGGCTGGACTTGAGCTCGACGATAGAGCCGGGCTTCGGGCTGGTGGTCGGGTGCGCGTCGGCCAGGAGCGAGGCGCCCATCAAGCCATATATTACAGAGGACTTCATGTTGAAAGGATAGTACAGGAACGAGGAAAGAAACTGTCAAGGGACGAGGGAGAGGGAGCGATTGAGCGAGTAGAGTTCGAAGCAACTTCCTCTAGATCCATGCCGATACGTCTCTCTTTATGTTCAATTTCCACGGGCCAAGGCCACGGCCGTTACATCTGCTCGATCATGCTCAGCCCGCTCCCTCGACAGAACCACAGGATCGACGCATGGCGGATCCGTAGCGCAGTGAAAGGCGCAAGGCCATGGTCTCCAAATATAGGTACGTTCTTTGGCGCTATACTGCGGTAGGGAGAAGGGTTAATGAGGATGAGCATAACACCGGCGATCTCACGAGTCACGAGGCTACTGTACAGCACGAAAGGACGCTGCACAGCCAAAGTCAGCTATATGAGGAAGGCCCCTAGATCCCAAAGGCTTGGTTCTGGCTTGGCTCTTAGGGCTATGTGGGCACAAAGCACAACGTAGGCTAGTCTACAAGTATCTAGGCTGTCTATGAATCGGCCGCTCATATGGTATCTGGCCGAAGTCTGTAACGCTGGATTCAAGTGGCCCCACGAATGATCGTCGCCCCTACCCTTTATTGTGTAATTCTAACCTACTGTACGGAGTATGATGCCGAAGTAGCAATTGTACATCCTTTCTGTGCCTCAAACGAATATCTAGTAGGTAGGTAGTCCTGGCGCCCGGCACTTCCCGCTACTAGAGGATCCACACGTAGTGTCCCTTCTAAGCTCTGCTCAGAGGGGTCTTTTACCTAGAATCAGGTTTTTATTCTAAATCAGCTTTTACCACCAAAATAGCAACTATGTACAGCCAAAATAGCCATTTGTAACAACCAGCAGTACAGCTAAAGGTCGAGATAAAATATCGCAAAAATACAGATTAGTACAAACAGGCAAGGAGAGTAAGTGTGCTAAATTATAGTATTATAAGTTTTCTAGGTAAAAAGTTATGTTTTGCTACAAAGTTAGGTTTTGCTATACAAACTAGCGATTTTACTATGCAAAAATAGCACCTTTGCTATATAAAAACCTTACTTTTTAACAGAACATAACTTTTTACCTAGAAGACTTATAATACTACAATCTAGTATACTTACTTTCCTTGCTAGCCTGTACTAGCCTGTATTTTTGACAATTTTTTCTTTTGATTTCTGGCTGTAATGCAGGTGTTTGAAAATGGCTATTTTGCCTACATTTGCAGTCATTTTGGTAGTAAGATCTGATTCAGAATAAAAACCTGATTCTAGGTAAAAGACCCCTCTAAGCTCCGCTCAGAGGGATCACTACGTGTAGGTTCTCTAGTAATATAAGCACGCTTTGTAAGAGGAAGTGTTTCCAGACACATGAGTAGAGCAGAAACAAAAAACAAAGGGGGCCGGCCAGAGGCTGACCTTACTCCTTTAGACCTGCTGAGAAGGTGGCCCGGAGGTTCTAAGTAGTGATCGACATGTGCCAGGCAATACTGCCCAATAGCTACGAGGGGAGTCGAAAATGCAGTCCAGCTAGGCAGCTAGGGTTGCTGCCCTTGATGTAGATATTATGTAAGTTCTATTGCTTTGGATGTAACATACCTACCTAACCTAGGTAGACTCGAACTAGATCGGGGGAAACGATGTTTTGCTATCTACAGCAGTAGAGAGAAAGTCAAACCTACTTAATGAGGCCAGCTGCTCTACCTTGCTCCGTTTTAAACCTATCCTATCCCTTTAGCGCCCGCCCCCGCAACAACATCGATAAATACACCGAGAGATCTACTTGCTACTATTTAAAATATACTGCTGTACTGAGGCAGTACAGGCAGAAATGCAAATATGCCACTGCAATAAGCAGTTATAAAAGGTATAGATAAGTAACTAGCCCGAACTACAAGTACTTTAATAACCTGTAAAACAGAGTAAAAGAAAAGGTACTGATCTAGAATGCCTGTTGTTAGATCTTGTATTATGTCACGGCGGGCACAATGGAAGAATCAAAACATTCTAATGTACACCTATTGACCTAACGATACTCGACAAAGAGAGAAGAGAAGTCTAAAAC